>CAIGRL010024705.1:0-19549 GCA_903798325.1 Fraxinus xanthoxyloides
ATCTTTAATTGCTCATTATACTTTAATATGTTGACTGTTGAGCTTTAGCCACTAAACTTTTCGAAGTATCGAACTTTACTCACTAGAATCATTTCAATTTCACGCCTCTAATGGAATAGTTGATTTGATAGACAATTTTCACATGTGGCGCTCCATTACCTTTTGAATGCCAAATCATGAAGGAGTGAAAGTCCACTTAAGCAAAGCGATTTTGATTGCTCACTATAGTTTAAGTTGGTTAAGTCTGGCTACTAAATTTCTCAAAATGACACCAATTTCGGAGTTATTGATTTTATGGCAATCCAATACGTGTTTTTCTCAACAAATATAAAATTGTAAATGAGACATTAATTCTAAGGCATACACACCCTTATTAAAATACTTGTATCTACAATGAAGACTTGACCAAACGGGAGAATCATCGTCAGAATCATCATTTGTCAAGACTCTTCGACGTAAGTTTCTTGGCTATTGCAAGCAATTCAGAACATATGCATCCAATTTCATTAATTACATATCCAATATTTAAGCTAGAGCGGTCTTGAATAGAGTTTTGTCATGCCATTTTCATACAGCAGGATTCGCTATAAACCTAGTAGGAAAAAGCTAAAGATACTTTGCTGCACTCGTTACTGCTCCACCTTCAACTAAAATTTGTTTGTCCACATTATGCATTTGAAATGTGCACCCACCAAAATAACATCCACCAAAAAATTCTTCATGGTAAGGATCTGTGCAATTGAGAAGAGGTGCTGCTCCAAATGCAATGTTTCGATATTGCTATACTTATATAATTACTAGCTTTTGATTGATATGAACATTTTTGAATATAATTATTTGATCCATGGATCTGCACAAATGGGGAGAGGTGTCTACTTCAAATGTAGTGTTGGATGTTGCTGTATTTATATAGTTAGTAGCTATTTTATTAATGCAAATATTTTTGAATGTAAGGATTGGACAATGAAGGGGTGTTTGGTGGATGTTACTCGACAAAATTATAAGGCTCGTGGCTTTACGGGACCGAGCTGAGGCTCGAGTCGAGCCAGCCTAAAAAAATAAGGTAACTTACAAAACATAAAAAAATTAGGCAGCTAAAATACGCAGGCAGCTGTAATTTTTTTAAAAATATGTTAATATTTAGTTTTTATTTGTAATACATATAAATTGCACAAATTCTAAATTCATTTAAAAAATTAGATTTGTCACGAATTTTAAAAATATAAATAAATAAATTTTAGATTTGTCGCTAAGGTCCGAGCCAAAAGATCGGGTTGAGCCTAAATTCTTGGCAGAACTTTTTACTCGAGCTGAACCCAAATTTCGAGTTTCGACTCGTTGACACCCCTAGTTGAATGATAGAAGTGGAAAATTCAGGTATTTTTAGAATGATATTGCAGTTCAATAAAACATTAATATGTTTGGTTGGTGATATACTTGATTATATTTTTGAGTTCTATAGAATACTGAAATGATAACATATTTTCATATTGTTGATGCCATTAATGTTGCATGATCTTTTACGCATGAAATAAAATAAGATATTTGAAAATAAGAACATTTCAAATAGTTATGCATGGACTAGATCACTTTTAAGTAAAATAAAATCAAAGTATAGTTACCCAATTGAACAAAATTTAAGTAAAACTACCAGTAGGGAATGATGATCCGGTTTTATTTGATTATGTCCCATCTTATATTTCATTGGCGAAATAATTCAATAAAATGTTCAACTTGGAAAGAACTTTCTAAACAAATAATAACACAACATTAAACATAGAAAATAAATAAAATCTGTTATAAACTAGAAAGAAAAAGGGAACAAACGGGAGAAGTTAATAAACTTGTTTATTTTATTAAGAACCAAAGCGTCATATTTTTAGGGAATAATTAGGGGTAAAATAGTAATAAAAATTAGGGTTACAGGGGTATAATTGTCATTCACTAATAATCATATTATTTACAACACTCCTCATTGAATTACACTTTACAAAATATCTGCCTCATTAAACCTTGTCAAGAAAATTTAGTGGGACATAATTTGATCAAAGTAAAAAGAGTACAATTGCTGCTCCTGATTTCAGTTATTGTATCAATTCATCATTTTCTTGTTCCTCAATATCTTCAATATTGTAACATTTGGTGAAGTATTTCTCACGTTATCTTGTACAGTTTTCGAATAATAGCGTCTTCTTACTAGATATTTATCAACATTTTGGGATTGTAGTAACATGATGATACAAAAAATAGTTCTGGTCGATCTCTTTAGGAGTATCATATATATATAGGAGTATTATTTTGAGAGTAAATGCCATGTATATTATGGACATCCATTAAACAAATAATACGTCTCGTTAAAACTTTATTAGGAAAAACTTCTTGTGAAAAAATTGAGTGAAGGAAAAAGAGTACATTTATTCTTTTGAATATGCTACAAAAGTTGTCTCATTAAAAGATTTGCCAGAAAAAATTTAATGGGACAAAACCTTGGTAATAAAAAAAAAAAAAGAGTACGTGTATTTACTCCGTCTCATGTTAATATTACTTGAATTATGTGTTTCAAGCGTATTAAATCTTTCTAGGTAATATTATTAATCATGCCAAATGAGTGGACTATAATCAAGTTTATTATATTCATATCAAATTCCATGTGTTGTCAGACTAATAAAATAGAGACTTGTGATTATATCTATCACATGATAATTTGTCTATTTACACAAGTTTTTGCAAAATTCATTATGTAATGAGTTGTATATTTTATAAGTTTTCTAATTTCCTTTTCGCATAAGTGTACATATTTATAATTTTGGACTGCAAGTCCAAAAACTTCAGGCTTGTTTAATAAATTTAAATTTGATAAGATTGCGTAATTTTATTTGGCCAATCATATATTTGATCGATATTCATCAACGAATTTATTTCGATATTCTTGCTATTCATAATATGATGCAATATATTATTTACAAAAGCATTGTCTATAATTTTTTCTTTTTCGATTCTATTTCTTTTGTATAACGACATAACATACAGATATATCTCAATTTCAACATATCAAGTACTGAAACCTTTTTCGAGATTTTCTGATTTGTTATGTCAAAATACTCATCAATAGTATATGGTCCCTTAATGAGACCATCTTTGCAAATTACTTCATTTTCGTTTGGAAATTTTTATATTAGAATCGAATATCATCACGCTTCGGGCGTGACATAACTTTATTGAATATAATATTAACCAATTTTCCTCCAGAACGTTAATTTGAATTGGAGCATTTAAAATTGGTGTGTGGGATATTATTAATCTCTTTGGTTTGAACTATCTTTTACGAGGATTTAGATGCGTTTGTACATTATTTTTAGTTTCTTAATTCCTCTATTCTAAAGCTGAGAGAATTGCTTAATCAAATTAGCAATCAACAAACTACATTATAAAATATTACATGTTTGGGATAAGTGTTCAAGATACACATTTATTCGCAGTATTCTTTACTTTCATCTCTATTCAATGTGGTGGATTAATTGACATATATTGCACCATCAAATAATTAGATGAAGAAATCATCATAAGCCAATTATAATGTGGGAAACTTAATGTTGGCATAATACATAATAGCATTCCCTAAATAAAATGAGTAGCACTTTGTTCTCAATAATATTGACTAAGAAAATAATTGGAGGCATTTACATGCAATATTGTTAGATTATTTATCAAAATCTCAACTAACACTTATTAAAAGGTTGAGATTTAGGCTCACTAGCATTAACAAGACACACCGTATTGATTATATAATTTGAAAATTATGTTCATAATTTAAAACATTGAGCAATAATTTCATAACTTTTAGATTGCGAATACCATGTAATCATCAAATAGATGTATCAAATCTATTGATACAAAAAAAAAATAAAAAAATAGATGGTCAACGTGGAGGATGACTAGATCTCATATATCATCCTAATTAATTTTAAAAAATATAAGAATTTTAGACTCTATTTAACTAGTGATTGTTAATGACCAATAATAGAGAGGACAAATATCATATAAAAACTCGTTAGACTGAAGAATATTCTAGTTCGTCGTTGAATGTCCATTTGAAATTTCAATTTCGCATCATTATTGATCTAGTGATGGTCCAACTGATTATGCCAAACAATAATGTTGTCATTGAATAATTATTCAATCAAATAAAAGACATAGTCATTCTCGAAAATATCATTAACTATAATATAATCATATAAAAATTAATGCACACACTACATGAGTTGTATGTTTTGATTCAGGGATAAACACAAATTCATTAATTACACATATAATATATATTTTTGAGATATGTGCTACTTTGAGAGAACGTTATATTTATTATTGTTTCTTCGAGAACAATATCTCAATATTGTTTTAAAATATTGAAAATTATAATCAATGCTCTTTAGGAGTGAGTAATATTCTTTTGAAATATTAATTATAATGGTCTGTTACGTCATGAGCAACAACAAATTATTATTTAAAAACATTAGTTTTTCAAGAGTATATTTTCTAGTACATTGTAATATTTGCAAAGTTTTGTTTTTCTTTATGAGCAATATGTCAATATTCTTTCGGAATATTGAAAATTCACGCTCTTCAGGAACACAAAATATTCTTATGAAACATTAATTATAATGCTGTGCTACTTCAGGAGCAACAACATAATAGATTATCAATTAAAATTTTATAATAGAACATCTAAAAGTTTTTAATCAAGTTAAAAATATTAATTAACATACATGCATGATATGAATTTATAAAATTAATCACCAAACACGTGTTAGGAAAAAAAACCTTGAAAATCTATGCTCTAAAGTCATTTTTTTACTGTTGACCTCAAAAAATGAACTCAACAGATGACGCGCCCACTCGTGCATACATAAGCCAAATTCGACACGTTAATGTAGATCTATGGTCAAGATCACTCCGAAGTTTGAATGTGGGAGGGGCTCAACAACACGAGACGTTTCCGTTTGGATTCCGGCAAGATTTCGGTACAAAATTGTCTAATAATCACCAATCGATAAGAACGAGATTTGTAGTAGCAAATATATATGAGAGCAAATTGTATTATTTTGTGTATTCAAAGTTGCATTATGAGAGAATAATATATATCCATGGATTAAGAGTTTCATTAGTCTTTACATATTACATGGTGGGGGGTATTTATAGTGTTACAAATGAAATGGTAACATTTGGATCAAATTATACGTGGCCTCATTTCCTTGGCCAAGACATCAAGTCTTAGCTATCAAGTTGACTTCCTAGCCTTACAAGGTAATAAATGCTCTTACATTGATAAGACAAGACACAAATATATTTTACATAAATGTCACATCAATCATTCAAACAAAGATCTTCATCATGACCAAATCTTTGCACGTGGATCGTCACTGGCTGTTGAAGAGCCTTAGATCCGTAGTGGTATCTTGGAAGTATTTGGGCCTCGGTTAATGCCTATGGCCTCGGATAATGCTTGAGTCTCGGTCAAGTGCATGGCCTCGGATCATGGGTCTCGAAATAGCTTGGGCCTCGGTCTAATAGTAAAAGGGCTTCCTGTGATGAGAACTATGTAGCAACGAACACTATGTAAACCACAACAAGATTGAAGATCCCAAGCAAGCCCAAAAGATAATCTCGGTTTTAGGTTTGAACTAAGAATTAAATGAATCAAGCAACCAATAGAAAACGGTATTTGAAAGGCCTCTTGATTACACAATACGTTGATCCTCACTTAGTGTTAAATGCCACAAGAATCTGCTTGATAAGTTCAAATTGTTCTAAAAAGAACGAAATTGAAAAGCACAATAGCCTCTTGAATATATTTTAATAATAATTTGTCAAAAAGGTCCATACAATGAATAATGATGAAGTATTTATTGGAAAACCGTAAAATCTATTTAAAACAAAAAAAAAACTCTAAATGTTACAAAAGATATCAAAATATTGTATTTTAGTCAAACTAGGAAACTCTAAAAAATTGGAAATTTTTTGCCAACTTGTTCTCGGCTTTTTTTGTGCAACCGCAAGCCCAAAAGTACCATGCGCTCATATAGTCTTGTGTAGAACCTTGTTATGATTCCGAATTGCATTCAAGGATGAAAATTCGACACTTGAGCTGAGAGTTATGCCCATTTTAATCCACGCTACTCGTTTTTCGTTCCAAATATCTTCCAAACCTTGAATCCAACTAATTTCGGCTCCCGAGCCCTTCACGAAACTTGAATTTTATAAGTGATTTAAGCATGACTTACTTTGAAACAAAGGTACTCGTGGTACTAAATCCTTGTTTTGAAATACTTGTAAAGCTGAGACGAGTTCACAATTGAACTGGTCGAGGCTGAAATACTTGTGAAGTTGAGGCAAGTTCACAATTGAACTGGTCGAGACTGAAATAGTTGTGAAGTTGAGGCGAGTTTACACTTGAACTAGCCAAGCCTAAAGTGCCTTTGAAGCTGAGGCGAGTTCACAATTGAACTGGCCGAGGCTGAAATGCTTGTGAGGTTGAGGTGACGAGGCTAGATTATAAATTAATTAACTTCGATATGGCACACACAATTTGATGATTTTGTATGTTACCAAGGCGAGGTAGCTATAGTGTTCAGCTCCCAATCTTTGGAAAAGGATTTCCAACCTTTTTAACAATTTTTATGTAATCTTTTCATCTTCTTCTTAAATCGTTATGTCTACTGAGGCATCAATGGGTATTACAGTGGCTACGTTCGAGGAGGAGTCAGTGTCGGGGAGGTATGAGGAGCGGTACAGTATGAGTGAAGAGCCCATAGATTATGAGGTGGGTTGGGGGCTGCAAAAATCCCATCTTCCATAACCTTCTCCAAATTAGCCAAACTTAGGGAAACCTACTGTATACCCCATTATGTAGAACTCCTAGTCCTAAGGCCCACGAACAAATCGGTTTTTCGAGGCCGGGTTGTGTGGCCTTTAGTGAATACTTGCTTAAAGCAAGTGTGCGTCTACCTCTGCATCCCTTCTTTAGGGCAGTGTGATGACCTTCATGTTGTTGCCTACCGAGGTTTTGCCAAATGGGTGGAGCCAGTTGGTTAGGGCCTATTTTCCCTAGAAGGAGGCCTCCTTGGGCGAGGACATGCCTTTGCATGTCTTCAAAATAATTTTCCACACTAGAGTTACGAAAGATGACTCCAAGGGGTGGTACTACATCATTCCTTGGGGTCTCATGCTCCCTTCGTACTTGGGCTTCCTACCTCTATAAAAGGATGGAAGGAGTCCTGGTTCTGGGTAAGGGGCAGGTGGTAGATGGTTGAAGGAGATGCTGTCCCAGCCTATACTGTGCTGACCCAGTACTACGAAGATTGTGAGTGCTTCGTCTTACAATTTTTTAATTTATGCCTAGCTCCTTGGTACTAATTCCTTTACTTGTTTGTTTGCAGATTCCAGTTCTAGATACAAGCTTGTCGAGGCTGAGTGGGACGTGATTGAGGACAAATACAAACGTTTTTTGAAGCTCCGAATCTTTGCCCTCCTCTTTGAAAGAAGTCAATACTTTCTGGACTTTTGATTAATGCCTTCTAAGGGTAAGAGGCTCTTGTACTTGGCTTATTTTCATGTTGTTTTTGCAAATTCTAACTTTTTCTTGACATTTGTAGATAAATTTACCAAGAAGGAATATTCAGTACCAGACATGGCCACCATCTTGAAGGCCACTGTCACTACCATTGCTGGTGCCAAAGCCATGAAGCCCTCATCCTCTAAGGCAAAACAAGTGAAATCGAGGCTTGAACGCCTCAGTAAGGATGATTCTGAGAATGGAACATAGGAGGAGGCTCCTAAGAAGGCTCAAATGGCCTCTGACAGAGGCAAAGGAATGGCGAAGGAGCATCAGAAGAAGAGGAAGCTCGCCCACACTAGTGGGGCTTTAGCAACTTTCGGGACCACTACGTCCCATTCTTAAAAAGGAGGTCCCCAGCAGCCCAATCTCCTTCAATCTTCAATTAAAGCTTTCAAAGGGGAGCAGACTCGAAAAGCCAATATAGTAGCAAAGACGGATACACCATCAGCCTCCGAGGCTACTAAAAAGGGCCAAGTTGAAGAACACTATGGAAGTCTGGGAACTTCTTGGGTGAAAGGGATGATAAAATAGCCCCCGCTGGTGTTGAGATGTTGCCACCAAAAGTGAGGAGTGCCATAGAGGTCTTCAACAGATTCTCGACTAAGAGGTGGTAGAATTATATGGTTACTTGTGATGCAGTGGACCACACTGTTACTTTGGTGAGCCAAAGTGCTAGAGCTTACGGGGTGGCACTTGAATGCCAAATAGTTTTATATGGTATACAATGGAGGAACATGGCCTCGTACGAAAAGCTTAATACTACTAAGGCCGAGCTGAAAAAGAAGATAGCAGAGGCTACTGAATTGAGGGCCCAGAAAGTAGAAGATGAGACCAAGCTAGCTTCTGCCTTAGCTAAGATTGAGGCTCTTAAGAAGGAGGTCCATGAGTCTTAGTATAAAGTGGCCTTCCTTGTGAAAAAGGTCAAAATCTCCAATAACCACCAGAAACTCACTACTAGGGCCCTGGAGAAGGTGAACCTTGAGCTTGCTGGATGTAAAAATTTCAATGACTTTATAGAGAAGCATATAAGGTGGTATGCCTCGGAGGTGAAGAAGTATGAAGCTGATGTTCTTGAGGCGAGTGAGATTGCAGTGAAAAATTACATTGCCAACTTTCACCTCACTGAGGAGTATCGATGCTTTGCTTTATATTAGAGGAAGTTCGCCTATAATGAGGTGGTTGGAAGGGTAGAGGAACTTTATCCTGAGCTGGACCCCTCTGAGCTAAAAGTGGAATTTATTGAAGATAAGGTTCATCATACCTCAGCTGATGAGGATGAAGTGGTTGAAGTTGAGCCTGAAGATACTCCTACAAAAGGGCCTCAGCCTCCATCGACTCACTAATAGTACATTCTTAAATGTTCTACATTCCATGGATGATGTTGAACCTTGCCATCTATGTCTTTGATCCAGTAGGTACCAGGTCAGATCTCATTTTCGATGCGGTAGGATCCTTCCTAGTTCGGTACCAAGGTGCCTACTCCTAGCTCCTTAAAGGACAGGAACACTCTCCGAAGCACTAAGTCATTTATTCGGAAGGACCTATTCTTTACCTTAAAATTATAATACCGGGTAATCTTCCTTTGGTAGGATGATAGCCTCAGTTGGGAGTCATCCTTTTCTCCTCAAGGAAATCAAGCTTACATCTCTCGAGCTCGTCCTTTGATATCTCATTGAAGCTTAAACTCCGAGGAGAAGGTAATCCCACCTCTACTGGGCTCATAGCCTCGACACCGTAAGTCATTGAGAATGGGGTCTTACAAGTTGAGATCCTACTTGTGGTTCGGATTGCCCAAAGCACCTGGGATAACTCATCCACCCAGGCTCCTTTGGCCGTGTTAAGTTTTCTCTTCAGAGTATGCTTTATGGTTTTATTCACAGCCTCAACTTGGCCATTGGCCTAGGGATGATGAGGGGTAGAGAAATGTTTCTAAAACCCCAGCTTTTCACAAAGATCTCTCACCTTTTTGTTATCAAACTGTTTCTCATTGTCTAAGACGATCGAGTGGAAAATACCGAACTAGCATATTATGTTCTTCCGCAAAAATTTAAAGGTATTAGCTTAGTGATCTTTGCCAGAGGCTCGACCTCTACCCACTTTGTGAAGTAATCAATTGAAATAATGGCAAAATTAGCACTTCATCCGCCCTTTGGTAAAGGGCCAATGAGGTCCACGTCCCATTTGCTAAAGGGCCAGGATACTGCAGTAAGATCCTGGGAGGGTTGTCTTTGGACATGGGAGAAATGTTGGCACTTGTCACATTTACGAACAAATTGAACGGCATCATTTTTCAAAGTGGACCAATTGTACCCTTGCCTTAGTGTCCTTCTAACCAAAGCAAGGCCTCCCGAGTTGTTGCCACAAACACCTTCGTGGATCTCCCGCATTATATAGTTGGCCTCTTCTCCCCCAACACGTTGGAGGAGAGGCGAAGATAAACTGCGGTTGTAAAGAATATCGTCTATTAACATAAAATGAGTGGATTTTCTTCTTAGCTTGTAAGCATCTTCCTTGTTGTCCGACAAAATCGGATCCTTAAGATAAGATATGAGGGGCTGCATCTAAGTTGGGGTTTCGTCAACCCACATTACCTCTTTTGAAGAGGTGGACGACCTCAAGAAATGCTCAATAGGCACCATCGTTAACAATTCAGAATCCTTACTACTGGTCAGTTTGGACAAAGCATCAGCGTGGGCATTTTCAATACGTGGGATTTGATTCAATTCAAGTTTCTCAAAGTAGGAGAGTAGGCTCATTACCAATTTGATGTAGGCTGCCAAAGCTTTGTTCCTGGACATGAAACTGCCATTAACTTAATCTACAATAAGTTGGGAGTCACTATTGATGAGCAGCATCTTCACTTGCATTTCCTTAGCCAGCCTCAGACCAGCAAGGAGGGCCTCATATTCAGCTGCATTATTGGTGGCCTTAAATTCAAATCGTACAGCACTTTTTAACTTGTGACCCTCGGAGCTCACTAATACCACACCTACACCCGAGCTTGTATCTCCGGATGAGAGGTCCACAAATAGGTTCCAATATAAGGCTTAGCGGGCTCTGTTGTTTCATTCACTTCAAGGACATGGCAAATTCATTTATGAAGTCTGCTAGGGCCTGGCCTTTGATGGCCGTTCTTACCTTGAAGAGGATCTCAAACTTGCTCAATTACATGGTCCATTTCAACAACCTTCCCGAAGGGTCAGGTTTTTGCAATACTTGCCTGCGTGGAAAGTCCGTCAACAAGTGGATGGTATGGGCCTAGAAGTAGGGCCTCCATTTACGAGACGTCGTTATCAATGCCTAAGTCAATTTCTTCATATCTGGGTAGCGCGTTTTAGAAGCTAACACTTATGGCCTCATTGGAGACAGCCAAGTAAAGTTGTGGAGCTTCTCCCAACTAGGGCTTCGATAGGAAGGAGCTTGCCCTAGGTGCTTTTTTAGCCCCTGGAAGGCCTCTTCACACTCCTCGGTCCATTGGAACTTCTTGCCTCCCTTCAACACTTTGAAGAATGGGAGACACTTGTCGGTAGACTTTGATATGAAGCGGTATAAGACGGCCACCCGACCGGTTAAACTTTGCACTTCTTTGATTTTTGAGGGAACCTTATCTAAATCAATGCCTAAATTTTCTCAAAGTTTGCCTCTATGCCCCATTGGTTGACCATGTACCCCAAGAACTTTCCCTATGTAACTCCAAATGCTCAATTGAGGGGGTTCAACCTCATACGGTACTTTTGTAAGACGTGAAATGTATAATTGAGGTAAGTTATATGGTCACCAACATTCACACTTTTAACAAGCATGTCATCTACATAGACCTCTATCGTCTTGCTAAGTAGGTCAACAGACATCTTGTTTACAAGCTTTTGGTAAGTAGTTACGTCGTTCTTCAGCCCAAAAGGCATCATATTGTAGCAATAGAGCCCCGATCCATGATGAATGAGGTGTGCTCCTCATCACCTGGATACATGAGAATTTGATTATAGCTGGAGTAAGCATCTATCATGTTTAAAGATTCGTGTTCGGCGGTAGAGTCCATCAATTGATCTATTCTCGGGAGTGAGAAGCTGTCTTTGGGGCACGCCTTGCTGAGATCGAAAAAGTTGATGCATACCATCCACTTCCAATTATGCTTCTTCACTAAGACCGGATTGGAGACCCACTCGGGTAGAGGGCCTATCCGAAGAAGCCATTCTTGAGCAGTTTCTGTACTTCTTCCCTAAGGGTTTCATATCGTTTTGGGTTTAAATCTCTTATCTTTTGTCTATGCGGGGCAACTTTAGGATCAATTTTTAGGTAGTAGCAGCTGAGCCCAGGGTCGATGTCCACCATGTCCTCATGCCTCCTGCAAAGACATCATAATTCTTACACAAATATTCCTCGAGTTACTCTTTAAAGTCTGGAGCCAGGCCTTGGTCCACCTGCAACAACTTGGTGGGATCCGATGGGTCAACAAGGAAGCTCTCTAATTCTTCCGTTGGGAAGGTCTGGGACTTGATTTCAATGATGCGTGGGTCGAGCTCATCACATGTAGGCATTTCCAAGGGACATCTATGCCCACGTTTCCCAGCACCATGTTCATGTCCCTAGGCTTTGACTTCTTAACGGAGTTCAAATAACATTTCTAGGCTCCTCTTTGGTCACATTTCACAGTCGCCACTCCCCGATCAGTTAGGAACTTTATGCATAAATGATGGATAAAAGCGATGACTCTAAGTTTTTTCAAAGCGGGCCTCCCCAACACTCCATGGTAGGTGGACTTACGATCGACTATCAAGAATTCCATGAAGTTCATTGTTGACAAATGAGGCTCTCCCATCTCTACGGTGAGTGTAATTTTGCCCCTTGAGATTATGCTATCTGCCTTGAAACTGTATAAAGGAGTATTGGTGGGGGTTAACTTGTGATCCAAAATCATCTTGTCAAAGGTAGATCCAAAAAGGATATTGACGAGCTATCATTATCCACCAACATTCGCTTTAGCCTGTTTCGGGCCACCACGACCCTTACGACTAGGGCATCGCAATGAGGGTAATGAACGCCTTCTGAATCCTTATGTGTGAACATAATAGAAGGTGACTGATTTCTTCGAGAACTATTGGCTACAATGTAGCTGGTCAATGGAGGGCCCTTTGCTTAGGGGGTAATTCCTTTGGGAATTCCTAGTTTCTCTACCAACATAAGGGCCTCCAAAAATAGCATCGATTTCATGGATGGGAGCATTTTCCACTCGATTTCAGTGGTCTCTTCGTTGTTGCTCATCCCTATTTCTGTCATCTTCATGCTCCCTCATCTGTCGGGGTGATACTTTCTATGGCAAGGAGCGGCCTCATCTCGCCTTGGCTATTGATCATGCCTTGGCGGGAGCTTACTTCTTTGCTGAGAGCTATCCCGATTGTTATTTCGGGAATTTGATCCCCTGAATGTTGGACGATATATCTATAGTCCACAATGTTGTGGCTATATGAGTGATGATAAGTGCAATATTCTTAGGGGCAAACCTACCTCGGGGTCTTGGACCTCTCCCCCGGCTTCGTCCTCTATGAGGGGCCTGTCGCGTGGGCTCATTGGTTTGGGGGTTTGTTGCGGTACATCTTCATAAGCCAATGTTGGTACCGCATTCAAAGTAGTTGTGGTAAGTGCTTGGCCAGAGCTTGTGGCAATTTCATTTTCGAAATGATTCCACTAGTGGTCCATCAAATGGGATGTAGGTCCTTTTCCACGTTGCCTTCAAATGTGAGGTCGATCAACTCTTCATTGATAATTTCCCGTCTCATCATTTCTAGCAGGGCAGCATAGGTCATGGGATCCTAGTTTTGGACATCTCTCTAAAAAAAAGTGTTCGTATTCAGGCCTTTTCTTAGTGGCGACAAAGCTTCATGATCAGTAACTTGGACACAATATGTCATTTCGTCCGTGAAGCGAGACAAGAAGCTCTTTAACGTTTCACCGGGTTGTTGCCTCATGTCCTGAAGACGATGAATGGGGGCCTCTCCTTCTTTGCTCACAACAAACCTCTTCAAAAAGGTGGTTTTGAACTCCGGCCAACTCCGGATGCTTCCAGGTGGTAGTCTGTTATACCAACTTTCAGCTGCTCCACTAAGAGTTAAGTGGAAGACTCTATATTTCACAGCTGGGGTGGCGTCTCTTTGGCTCATGTATGTTTTGTAACTATTCAAATGTTTAGCCGAGTCGCCTCTCCCATCATATTTTGGTATCTTGGGCATCACGTAGAGGCTTGGTACCTTGGCATTCCCCAATTCTTGTGAAAATGGCAGGTTGTCATCATCATCATCATCTAAGTCACAAGATCTCTGGGGGTCATTTGAATTATAATTAGCTTTGACCTCATACTTAGGTGGTGGTACAGAAGGTCCTACTTGGTTACCTGTCTCTTCATCCCTCATTTGACGCTCATTTCGAGGCGAGGCAACTTGAGGGACATATTCTTGCCTTTCCTCCGATTTCCAAGTCTCAGGAGATGGGGGTTGTGGCATGTTCCTAGGCACTAGTATTTCATTTCGCTGCCTATGCCTCGGTTCTGCTGGGCTCAACCTGTCAAATACGCCGGCCTATGTTCTGGTTCATATTCTGGAGGAAAGTTACCCTCCAACTTTGGGGGTTTCCTCTTGTTCTTTTCTCAAGAACAAATCTTTTTTTCAAGGGAGATGCTCGAACTATTTTCTCAGAAAGCTTTTCCACGGAGTTGTCTGTGGTTATAGTGTGGATTCTCATAGGCGGCGCCAATTTGTTGACCTCAAAAAACGAACTCAACAAATGTCGGGTCTACTCATGCATACGTAAGCTAAATCCGACACGTTAATGTAGATCTACGGTCAAGATCACTCTGAAGTTTGAATGTGAGGGTGGACTCAACGATACGAGATGTTTCCGTTTGGGTTCCGACAAGATTTTCCGGACACGATTGTCAAATAATCACCAATCGATAAGAACGAGATTTGTAGTAGCAAATATAAATGAGAGCAAATTGTATTGTTTTGTGTATTCAAAGGTGTATTATGAGAGAATAATATATCTCCATGTATTAAGAGTTTCATTAGTCTTTACATGTTACATGATGGAGGTATTTATAGTGTTACAAATGAAATGGTAACCCTTTGATCAAATTACACGTGACCTCATCTCCTTGGCCAAGACATCAAGTCTTAGCCATCAAGTTGACTTCCTAACCTTACAAGCATTAAATGCTCTTACATTGATAAGATAAAACACAAATATACTTTACACAAACGTCACATCAATCATTCAAACAAAGATCTTNTGTAGTAGCAAATATATATGAGAGCAAATTGTATTGTTTTGTGTATTCAAAGTTGTATTATGAGAGAATAATATATCTCTAGGTATTAAGAGTTTCATTAGTCTTTACATTTTACATGGTGGAGGGTATTTATAGTGTTACAAATGAAATGGTAACATTTGGATCAAATTACACGTGACCTCATCTTCTTGGCCAAGACATCAAGTCTTAACCATCAAGTTGACTTTCTAGCATTAAATGCTCTTAAACTGACAAGATAAGACACAAATATACTTTACCAAATGTCACATCAATCATTCAAATAAAGATCTTCATCATAAGCAAATCTCTACACGTGGATCGTCACTGACTGTTGAAGAGCCTCAGATCTGTGGTGGTGCCTTGAAAGTATTTGGGCCTTAGTTAACGCCTATGGCCTAGAATAATGCTTGAGCCTCGGTTAAGCGCATGGCCGGATCATGGATCTCAAAATAGAGATTAAAATTAAAAAATTAGTCATTATTGTTGACTTTTATTAGATGAATGGGACCCAATAACGACTATATTTTCAATTTTAATTGAATTTTAAGCACGACCGAACACGCTCTAAATATATGTGTACAGACATACCTTTTCCCATACATAGCCCACGTGGCCCTACACGTGCAACATTTTTGTACTTCGAAAGGTTGTGTAGATTTATATTATGAAATAATCAAGCAGCATCGTTACGATGCATATGTTTATATGAAAAAATTACATGTCAATAAATTAATTTTGATACATTTCACAGATGATTATGCTTATAAAAGTTATTACCTTTTAACCAATTCACTTTGATTTTGAGAAAATCATGTTGATAACGTATTATAAATTAAAGAGAAAAAGAAAAAAAAAAAAAAGAGAGGAATCAATAAACTTGTGTATTTTATTAAGAAGCATAGTCATAGTTATAGGAAATAATTAGGAATACAATGGTAATAAAAACAAGGGCTACAATGGTATAATTGTCATTTACTAATAATTATAATATTTATAACAAAATCCATATTTCCATATGATCTCGATGCCACTTTGATAAATTTAGTTGCCAAAATTCGACTAACTTAAATTATAGTGGTTAATAAAAAAAATTTCTCAGAGTTTAATAAAAAATTAAAGACGATTTAATTATGTGGAGTGTCTCTTTTTCGTGATTGGACATCTAACATTGATGGAGCTCGAGCTATGAAATTCGTCTGTCAGGTCAACTGTTTCGCTGGAGAGGCGAAACGAAAGTGATTCAAGTGAGTAATGTTCGATATTTGTGAAGTTTAGTGATAAAAATTTAACGTCTCAAAGTAGAGTGAGCGAAAAAGCCATTTATTTGGTCAATTAACTAAATAGCCAATCATGTAACGCTGATGATTTCCTCGTCCGTCATTTGAAAATGAAGATACCAGATACCTTGTTGGCAGCAAAGACGAAGACAAAAGGCCACCTGAATATAATTTACAGGAATAGACAAGCTGGGATTTCATTGATGCAAAAAAGAATTGCTGTAACTAAGCATGAAATTACTATAAACTGGTTTTCTATCCAGCTTTGCTTGTCCTAATCTGATTACAGCCCGACATTACATTCATCGTCTTCTCCAATGTTTAATCCTTGTAGACATCGTCGCCTCAAAAATACCCATACCCATTTCTCCTTAAATGCCCCTTGTTCTTACCATCAGCCATTTACTTCTCGATTGAATTTGGAATCTTTGCACAGCCGAATCTTAATTCTCTTCTTTCTTCGTTTTTCACAGCCGCCTCATTTCATTTTCACTTTCATATTTTCCACCAAACCACTAGGTGGAATTGGGTTGACATCAGAGCATTTTCCTATCTACCCTTCAGTTGTTCGACGAAATTCCTGTTGTTTGGTGAAAGATGGAGGGTTCATTAAGGTACAATAGAAGAAGAAGTGGATATGAGCCATCGGATACTGAAAATGAGTGGCCCAACAGTCCCAGGCGTGAGCGGGACACCAATGTAGAATTTGAAAATATGGGCTACGATCAAGGTAGGAGCACTAGCCATTTGAGGACCCTTAAATTTGAGGCTCCTCCTCGAAGAAGGCATAGTAAGTCCCCGTATAAACCTCGTGGAGAAGATGGTCCTGCTCGTTCGCCCTTACATAATTCTGATTTACGTAGAAATATTAGCCCACTTTCACGTAGAACACATTCTGTTGGTGAAAATGTTAGTCCATTTTCAGAATCTGAAAGCAGGATTAATCCTGATTATAGAGAAAATGTTGGTCCATTTTCAAAATATGAACGCAGAACCAATTCTGATGGAAGAGGAAATCTTAGTCCATTTTCGAGATCTGAGCGCAGCACTAATCCTGATAACCGAGTAAATGTTAGCCTGTTTATATCAGAACGCAGGAGGCATGTTTCTCCATACAGACCTGGTGTAGAGGACCATGGTCTGGATGGTGATAAGATTGTCACCAGTGGTCGAAAGCAAAGTCTTAAATTGGCTAATCAAGGTGTGAGGGTGAGCGAGAAATCCAATCATAGTAGGAGAGCAGTTTCAGCTCCTAGATCAAATTTGAGAGAGATGGGCCAAAAGATCAAGATCAAGTATGAATATGATCGAGGGGAACAGAGAAAAGAGTTAGATGCTTCTCATAAACATGGACCTTCAGTTGGTGAAATCAATGAAATTGTTGCAAATGCCAAGATTTCGAAATGGTTGGAAACTCCTGCTCCCAACTTTGACAGCGCAGACTCCATCTCTCCCGGAGACATTTTCTTTTCACGGGAATATGCTGCCTTTCCTAATTCTATCTTTCCGACAAATGGTGTTGTTGATCAAAATAGATCTCACCCAAAGCCTCAAGTTCTTGTTGATCGAAATCCCAGTTCTCATCTAGGCAACAAGGTGATGTCGCAAACAACTACAAACTCTAGCACTGCTGTAAGTAGACAGAGCAGTAATATGAGTGACTCTAGTGGCAGGACGAGTACAAGTACAAAAAAATTCGTAGCCAACAGGAGAAAGAGCCAAATAGAACCATGGTTTTCTTGCCTCAAGAAAGGGTCTTGCCGGACCTCCAACAAATCTCCAGAAAAAGACAGGCCTTTCGATGAAACTTCATTTATTGAGAAGGCAATCGTGATTGAGAACCTGAGACCATTTTGGGCTGATAAACATCAGCCTGCTTCATTGAATGGATTCACTTGCCACAAAAAAGAAGCTCTGCTTCTTCAGCAGCTTGTAAGTGCCTTTTAAGTTCCGATTTGGATTCTGGCCTTCTATCTCTAATAATTAAATTATCACGTAAATGCATAATTTTTTTCTTTTTTGGGTAACTTATATGCTGAATTATAGAATTCACCTCTGGTAATATTTTGGAGATTAGAAATCATAGCTTTTTTATACCCTTTCTTTATTTTTCGGTTATAATTTTTTACAATTTCATTTTCTTTTTGCACTTAGGCATGCAATGAAACCTTTCCACACATCTTGCTGAAGGGACCTCCTGGTGCCGATAAAAAGGCACTGACTATGGCTCTTCTCCGTGAAATATATGGAGATCCTGTTTGGAATGTATGCTACCTTTGTTCCCAAATAATAAATGAAGTGATCTGAATGAATTTTAGATGCCTGACTAAAGCTTCACCTCATTTTCTTTCTTTAATTTGCAGATATCTCATGATTTAAGATACTTCCATATTCTGGTATGTTTGACTTTTGACTAAATTTTTTCATACTTTCATGCCTATTAGCAATCTAATATAAAATATATCCAAATACATCGAAGGAAACCTGAATTCTTGTTCTACATTTTTATCTTTCCATATTCCAGATTCGATCAAAAGTTCGCAAATTGCTGCCAAAAACCTGAAGACTTGCATAAGTTTAACAAGTCCTAGTACTTTTGAGCGGAATTCATCTTATACCATTATTAAAACATAGATAGATCTACTTATGCATGTCACTTTTTCAGCATGAAAACTTTGGGGGCCTTATCATACAGCTCACGCCCTGTCTTTTAATCTACATATTTTCTTTAGATCTTCTTTACTATCTCCGACCTTATAGGTACTTCATCAATTTTAAATCAAATTTTGGTTGGAGTTAACCGTGTTTGGAAAGGAATAATATGTGTTGACATAGAGGAGACCATGAAACCCATTAAGAGAAATAGGTTGTCCGGTAGATCAATAGGAATATCACTGTAAGTGCTGTAAGTATATTATAGCCGAGAGTTGAGAGTATAGGATATTTAACGGTGTCAAGGTTCTGGAAACTTTTGCCTAAAGGGACAATGATATATCTNGGTTCTGGAAACTTTTGCCTAAAGGGACAATGATATATCTATATGAGAAGCTACACTTGAGATTGCGACGACGTTTCTAAACTTGGGACAAGGTTCAAGGAAAATAGTCCACTTGAATAAATAGTTCTCTGAGGGTTACTTATTAAGGTTGGTCCACTCATTCTTCCAATGGAAACATCTTTGTTAAGGGGTAAACCAAAAATTCTTGGCACTGGATTGTCCAGTTCTGGTAGCATGGCATAGAGACATGCCATAAGCTAGAGCTGATTTAACCATTGCACAAGGAGAGTGAATTTGTTGGCACCAATGAAATATGAACCAAGAATAGAGTAACCGCCCTTTGTGGCGTAGCGCAATAA
>CAIGRL010024730.1:0-10779 GCA_903798325.1 Fraxinus xanthoxyloides
GGAAAAAAAAACCCACCCCGATGGGTTGGTGGGACGAGGCGGGGAGGGGGTGCCCCGAACCCGCCCAGCAAATAATTAAAAGAAAATAATTAACTACAAATTAAAAAAAATAGTTAACTAGAAATTTTTGAAAAAACAAAAAAAATAAGCGGGGTAGGAAATAGGGCAAGCCTGCCCTCCGAACCTGCCCTGTCTAAGGTGCGGCGGGGTCCGTCCCGAACCCGCCCCATTGCCATCTCTACACACAAGCGCCTCCAATAGTGGACCCCCGTCTTGAACCCGTCCCTTTGCCATCTCTACCCATAGGCGCCTTCAATAGTGGGTCGTCACTTGTCAATTCAATAAAAAATTATGTAACATATTAGGTACAAATAGATTTGTCCAATTTTATTATAGAAAACTACATCAGCCACATGCACATGTCGTTTGATTGAGAAGAATTTCACAATAAAATGACAAAAGTTACTTAAAAACGAAATACATTGACGTGTTCTTGAATTCAGTGAAGTATGTGATAGAACCATTTGATCTGATCTAACTACTACTTTGATGTAACGTGCAATAAAATAAAAAGTCTTATTATATGTATTGAGAAGAAGGAAGAGAGAATATCTTATCTTGGAGGGCATCCTTAAAGAATAATAATACTAATATCTGAAGGGCTGTCTTCAAGACTCCAATAGGAATAATGGCAGCTAAGACCCCAAACATTTCAAACAGTGATAGACTTTTCCTAACCTTTCAATTGTTGTAGTCATTACTCTAAACCTTTCAAATCGTAACAGCTGATATCCCAATAGACGGTTTTCATCCAATCTTTCGTTAGTTGACCCAAAAATTCAATTTTGACCACATTTTAGTCAATTTTAAAAGGACAGAGTAGTCTTTTAATATTTTCCCATTAAATAATTAAAAACTTAAATAATAAAAAAAAAAACTATCTTTTTCATCAACCCCGACCACATCAACCCAAAACTAGAAATTTGCCACCACAACGCCTACCGCCTCGACCACCATAGCGCGACATCACCATCTCCGTCGACCACCGCCACCACCGCATTTGAAAGGTTCGTAGTTGTCCCACTTGCATTTGAAAACATGGGTTCACACAAAGACTCTCCACGTTATCCAACCACCGTCTGCAGCTTGTCGTCCCCCACCAATTTGAGCTTTTCGGCATTCATAGCTGTTCAATTTTTGTTATTTATTTATACTGTTTTCCCACTCTTTAATGTGCAAAATTATCGAACAACAGAAAAGGTGACAATAGTAGTAATGTTGATAATGGTGGCGGTTTGGGAAGTGATGGGTCGAGTACTTATTGGACAGCACATCCTTACTGTTATAAATTATACGAGTATCCCAGATTGTATGATGTGTGTTGTTTCAGGTGCCAGAATTGTAAGAGGACATTTACTAGAGCTGAAATTTTGTTAATGCCGCCTATGGTGCGAGGAAAAGAGGCTTATTGTTGCGGTTTCTTTCCAATGGGATTTGTGGTGGAAAATTCTGAGGATAGGAAGAGTGGATGTGGCAATGGGTATCCCAATTGGAAGCCACCCATGTTTGGGTCGCAGGTAGATGATACTTTGGCAGTAGATACTGGTACACCCGTGCCCACAACGGGTGGCAGTGTTCCGCGAAACATGAATGTGACGCCACCAATGTTGATGGCTTCAACGGGAGCTTAAAAGAGGGGTAAACCTAGAAAGAATGTGTAGGTAATAAAACTTGAAAGTTGAGCTTGCTGAGTTGGTGTAATTTGGAAAGTCTTTTAGAGGAGGTGAAGGCAAATTTGCCAGGCCAATGTACTTGTGGAAGGTTAACTATTTTGATAATTTGGAAAGGCTTGTAGTAGTTATAATTCTCAGAGCTATTTTTATTCCTAGAAGTGTTTATTCTGTAGAATTTTGATGTTTACGTAGTTGATAAGCTATGTAGATAAATTTATATGAAATGTATGAACTTCAAATAATTTTACCATCTCTTTCATGACGGTGGGCATGACAATGGCAAAATTTCTAGTTTTGGATTGAGGGGGAGTTGAGGGTCGATGAAGAAGATTGTTTTTCATTTTTAATTTTATTATCATCTTTTGTTTTTTAGTTAAGTTTATAATTATTTTATGGGGAAAATATTAAATTACTATTTTAACCTTTTAAAGTTGATTAAGATGTCGATGAGACTATCGTTCGAGCGACAGGTGGGCGATAGAGTTTCAGATGAACAGTATCACTGTTGCTCGATCAAGAGGTCAGCAACAACAATGGATGCTTTCCTTCGTGAAGGTTGTTGAGTTTAGGACGTGACATTTCAATCACAAACCCTCAACTTTTATAAATAGGACCCTTTGGACGTCTATTATGTATCTCATATCATTTGCATTGAGCATTATATCAAAAATTCTTGTAAAAACTTTCAAAAAAATTATTCCAAAAATTATCTTCTTGTAGAGGGAAGAATTTCGTTCGAATTCTTTGTTCCTTGTGGTTTGAAGTGTTTTTACCACAAGTTATATCTGTTGTATTTTGGGAGACAAGTGTTGTAATCCATTAGCACCATTGTTAAGCATTTTTGTCTTAAGGGAAAAGTGTTAATCACGTGCCTCGAAATTCACTTTTCTCCTTTTTTATCAATTTTTATTTTTTTAACTTCAATTTCATAGAATTTAATTATGTTACTGCGAATTAAACTTAAAATATTACATTGTCATTCAATCAACAACCATTTCACCATGCCATATTGCCGACAAAACTAAGTTGGTTAACTCAATGACTATTATGTAAAGTTTAATGGTAAAAGTGAAGTATAAAATTCATTGACCATGAGTGAAATTAACCTATCTTTTGGAGATGCTCAATTTCAAACTTGCCTTGCTTCAAAGAAACAGACATCAGTAATGACGATAAGATTTTGTATTCCAGATTACTCCATTGAAATTGAATCGAGAGAATAAGAGATAATGTTACCAACCAAGCTTGACGACATCTGATAGCTTCTTGACGAACAACCCCTTTTGCGTCATCAAATTCTTTTAAACAATAGAGTGCTCACTACAAGGATCAATTGTAATTTCATTCATTTAGGTTAATTTTATAATCAACCACGTTGTTGAATTCTATATGGAACTTCACGTATTTTTGACGTTAACTTTGTTCTATATGTGAATTGTGCGACTCCTTCATTGCGTCACTTGCCTGAGATTCTTGCACCATTATATTTCAACTAACAATACATACTCAATTGTAATTATATAATTCGCCCTTGGAACTTGCACGGTTTGCATCGAATCTCATTACACTACAATGAATACCGAAAACACTCGAAGTGTCAAATAAGAACCGGCCAACATTAGCAAAGGCAAATATAATTCTCCTTAAAAGGAATGAATTTACTATGTCCAAACCTTAGGATTTTGCTATGCTTCAATTAATGATTCCACTGTATCTACATTTATATACACATTGTCGTCACTATCCACAAATTGGGCAATATGATTAAGTAGAGGTCCAACTCACACCACCCATAAGGTTTAATGAGTTGGTTAGTTCAAAAGTTCATTTTTAATAAGATTAAAATTAAGTTTCTGTTTGATTAAGACAAAAAATAATTTTTTGTATAAATTTTGATAAAACTTGATGGAATGTATAATTTGAAAGCTGTGGGTCATATATAATTTATTATTAAAATTAATTGTTGAATTTGATTGAAATTTTAATTTTTGGACATATTTTAAAAATAAATAATGTTACACCACCAATCACAACTGGTGCTTAGCACTCGTTTAAATGTCTATTAATGAATGGACATCTTGAAAAAAGATATATAAGTCATATTTATGAACTTAAATTGTACATCTCATTTAATATCATTAAGTTCCATTTAAACTTGTGTTGTTGGTTGTATTAAATAATATTACTCTTTAAAAATTGCCTTCAAAGCAGTGTTCTAAAAAACCTGACTAAGTGCAAGGCTCGGATGAAACGTCATGCCTTGATAATGAGCGTCTAGTGGCACTATTCTTTATTCTTAAAACCTTTTATTTGACTTTAGTTTCAAGTTTTTAAATAACTTTATTTGTAAAAATGAAAACATGTTAGAAATTTTCAAGCATGACTCATCTAGTTGAAAGTTGAAACCATGAAAAATTATCTAACTGTTGCATTTCGAAAATATGAAAATTGTATAATTGACTAATTTTAGAATTTATTAAGTAAATATAGTACTTTATAATTTTAGATATTTGATATATATTATTTTAATTATTATGAATTTTAATATTATTAAAAATTTAGAATAATATTAAAAATAAGAAAACGTTTTTTTTTCTTTTCTTTTTTACGGCTAACTCATAAAGCTTGAAACATGGCATCAACGTTTAGCCACACTTTACTTTTTTTTTAACACTGTCTCAAAGTAGGCGAAACTAACATTAGGGTGGGCGCCGAGTGCTTCTGTTTGAATTTTTGTACAATAAAAATATATTTTTTATTGAAATTTTGAAAATAGAATAATTGATTCCATTGGCAAAAAAGGACTTAGTCTGTATTAGAACCGTTCAATATAATCTGATTCGATTCTTCTGTTCTACAAAAAGATAAATCATAAATCAATAAGGGCCTGTTTGATTGGCAAAGGTGGAAAGACTTTTCAATTTTATGTAAGTTGAAAAACAAAAAATCAAATACTTCATATGAATGCATTTTCAATAAAATTGGCAAAAAAAACAAATTTAAAGTGGTTGTATCTGGAAATTCGAACTATATTTCCACTTTCGGATCAAACGGTCAAAGGAGAAATTGAATTTCTCGAATGTGATATTTTCCATGGAATTTAAACCAATCTAATGGACGGTAAATGGTTGTGTAATTTTTATTATATATAAATGTTAATGTTTATTAATGTTTCAAAATGCATTGATTTATGTAAATTTATATAATAATAATTTATATAAAAAATTTTAAAATCAAATTAACATTCAACTAGAAATGAGAATGGAATCAACTTGTTCAATCCTCTATTTTAAGACCCAAATTCAAATTGAACTGAAGTGGCAGTGCGTTAATAGTCTGAAATCGACATGAATTGCTTTTCAAGAAGAGAAGGGATAAAATCATGAAAGTGCGTTCATTCACGATATGAGTGAAAAAGATACCCAATCGACATGGATATGGACTCCAAAAGAGAGAAAATGTCTCTCAATCCTCCAAAGAAAAACCCACAGCAGAGCCACGCTCCTTCAAATCCACGCCTTCATGCTCCGAAACGCCCTCGAAACCAACCTTAACCTCCTCACAAAGCTTATCGCCACCCTCTCTTCCTCTGACCCACAATGCGGAACCCACCACGCCCGCCGCCTGTTCGGTCAGATACGGCATAAATCGAACACTTTTCTATGCAATACTATGATGAAAGCCCACCTTTATTCCAGACAATTTTCTGAAGCTGCTGTTTTGTATAATGAGTTGAGGAGGAAAGATAGTTTTGGGCCGGATAATTACACTTTTTCGACTCTGGCGAAATGTTGCGGCTTGAGTTTTTCTGTATTTGAAGGAACTGAAGTGCATGCCCATGTGGTGAAATATGGATTTAAGTCGAATTTGTATGTGGCGACTGCGTTAGTGGATATGTATGGGAAATTGGGGGAAATGGGTCTTGCGAAGAAATTGTTTGATGAAATGGTTGAAAAGAGTCCGGTGTCGTGGACCGCGCTTATTGGAGGGTATGTAAGAAACGGGGAAATGGGCGTAGCAAAAGAGTTGTTTGATCTAATGCTTGTGTGTGAGAAGGACACTGCCGCGTTTAATGTGATGATCGATGGTTATGTCAAGTTAGGGGATATGGAGAAGGCGAAGAGGTTGTTCGATGCTATGCCCGAGAGAAATGTGGTGTCTTGGACTAGTATGATTGATGGGTATTGTAGTAATGGTGATGTGGAGGAAGCTAGGTTGCTGTTTGACGCCATGCCCGAGCGGAACTTGTATTCTTGGAATGCGATGATTGGTGGATATTGTCAGAATAAACAGCCCCATGAGGCAATGAGATTGTTTCATGAATTGCTGACTGGGAAAGCATTTGATCCTGATGGTGTTACTGTTGTTAGTGTTCTTCCAGCAATTGCTGATTTGGGTGCTTTGGATATGGGGAATTGGGTATATGAGTTCGTGAAGCAGAAGAAGTTGGTTAGATCTTCAAATGTATGTACAGCATTGATTGATATGTATGCTAAATGTGGGGAAATTGATAAAGCGAGATGGGTTTTTGACGAGGTACGACACAGAGAAACATGCACATGGAATGCTTTGATAAATGGGTTGGCGGTCAACGGGCGTGCTAAGGAGGCGCTAGAGGCGTTCTTGGATATGAAAATACAAGGGTTTAAGCCAAATGAAATTACTATGCTTGGTGTTTTGTCAGCTTGTAACCATGGTGGTTTAGTCGAGGAAGGGAGGAGATGGTTCAAGGCAATGGAGGAACTTAGGCTTACTGCTAGAATTGAGCATTACGGTTGTCTAGTTGATCTTTTGGGGAGGGCCGGATGTTTGGAGGAAGCTGAAAAACTAATCGAGAGCATGCCTTATGAGGCTAATGGAATCATATTGAGTTCCTTCATATTTGCTTGTGGGTATGCTAAGGATGTTACAAGGGCTGAGAGGGTGGTAAAGAAAGCTATTAACATGGAGCCATGGAATGATGGTAACTATATCATGTTGAGAAACTTGTACGCAATTGAAAGAAGATGGGCACGTGTGGAAGAAATCAAAGGATTGATGCGGATGAAAGGGGCAAAGAAAGAGGCGGGCTGTAGTGTCATTGAGATCGACAGTAGGCTTTGGGAGTTTGTAGCCGGCGATAAGGTGCATCCACAGTGGGAGACGATGCATGTAGTCCTAGAGCAATTGCAGATGAACATGAAGGGGCTTGACCCATACTTCAGTGAACATTGAGAAATAGACTTGTAGCTTTGTGCAAAAGTAGAACTTGTGATAATTTTTTTCCATAAAACCCAAAACAGAGCCCAAGCTGTCCACTGCACTTAGTGGTGTTAACAAGCCGGACCTGTTTAAGGCCTGAAACAGAACACACATCTTTTAAGCAAGGCCCACCCTGAGCTGGACTGGACCTACAGGCACGTCTCATAAGGAACAATAGCTCTCTATTTTTGTGTTTGGCTCATAATGTGCCTGCCTTCTCAGGTTACAAACCCAGCACGCAAGGTGACGGCCATACCCATTTTGACATCAACTGTTGTCCCAAAGATTGGATTGTGCTAATGATAATGCATTTTGAACCCGTATACCGAAGATTGGGTTGGCTTGAAAGCATTGGACGAAGCTGGGAAGGTATAGTTTTTTAAATCATCTGGTTATCATCTTGAAATTTCTTATATTGAAATGAAAGACTACATGCTTCCATACTTGGTGGAAAATGGACAACTGAGACAACCAGATTCATATCATGATTCATGTATGGCCATTTTCTGGCCTCAGGGAAACAACTTTAAAGCTACACACCTCAAATTGAAGTGTTATTGGATTACTTGGTAAAAGTTTTACTCAAAATGGAGTCAATATAAGGCTCCTCAATTTGGGTTGTAACCAATGTGAGCAGCAGCCATTTGATGGCAATTTTTTTACCATTTATAGTTGAGTATTGTCAGGTTTGTAGTATTGCCGTATTGGACTAAATCTTAGCACACTATGAATAAAATTAAACTTCTTCTTCTTTAATATTATAGACATTTGAATTTTAATCCCACTGATCTCTAGTGCAATCCTCAATGAGGAAATATGAAATGCCCATAATTTTTGCAGCTCTTAAACGTGATATATCAATAATATTAACATAATCAAAGGCGTCGAAAAAACAGTTATTGGAATAGATTGCATTTGATTTCGTTCAACCTGTGTATCTCAAAGCTTGGACGACGAATGCTACCAGAAATACCAACTTAAACTGGTGGCGAATTTACAGGGGAGGTGGATTAGTCCATCTCCTCTTGCATGTCAAGCATCCCTTCCTCTCCAAAGTTATTTGCAGTGGATAAATATTTGAATATAACGAAATCTTAGCTGAATCTCAAACAGCACCAGCATTCATCATCTTTTTGGAAGAGTCAAAGCCCTGAGTTTTTTTTCAAGAAATGTCTAATGAGCCAACAAAATCTTCTCTCTCAAAATTTTAGGTTACCGAAGTTTTGGTTGGATTAAACCTCAAATCATGTATATATTTTGATGATGATACCATGCACATTTGCTGCTTCGAGTGGATTATAATAGACATGATAGCTCATAATTTTGTCCGGTGATCCATCTCTTAAACGTGGGTAAATATTTTGTGGGTTATTGAATTTAAACTCAAATTTCAAGTTAGTCTTTGAACTTCATTTTGTGAATTTTGGATTCCTAGATTTGTAGCTTTATTTCGAAGTCATTTCGTCCAAGTTCGTTAGTTTGATTAGTGAATATATTGACACGATATGATTGGTGTTTTGTCCGGATAATATATATTTGTCTTGTCAACGTGACATTATTTTTTTCATTTAGCACTTTAAGAAACAGAACAACGTGAAATGATTAAAATAAAATTATAAAGTGATACGACGTGACAATAAAATCAAGTTAGTTACTTGAACTTGGTCCGTTCTTCGACTCTATAATTTTCATGTTGCCTCTTATTCAAACAAAGACATGAATCTCATTAAATTATTCACAAATAAGAGGGCCCTAATGTGTCACACACACCTATCCTGATTTCAACACAATAATGTTTGTGACTTGAAAGAGAATCCCAATGTCTTTGTACCTTTCACCATAATTTCAAATATACATTATTTTGCAGCTTGCTTCCACAAGTGTCACGTGATGAACAATCCATTTGAAAAGAGAGCAAATTGATTCGATGTGCCATTCCTATTAAGACATTGTTTGGTACGGATTAAAATCAGAGTTTAATCAAAGTCAAACAATCAATATTAACAACATCTTTCATGGGTCTCACAACTTTTCAAAAACTTCTATCTCAATTTACTAAAAATCTACAAAACATCATCTAAAACAATATCCACAACGTCTATTAAATGGACATGATTACTCTGATGTTTAAAAAAAAAAAAAGTCGAAGTATTGTCCAAGTCCTGTATGATTTTTCGTTAATTATTTGATTTGATTTTTGCTTCCCTCGATTTATGTGGATAAAAACTTCAAAAGTAAAATCATGCCCAAAAAAATTAGTATATCATAAAATTTATTATAATATATACTTCGACATATTACATGGACCACAACATGGTTGGCATGTGATAGTCATAGAGCTCCTAATCTAGGCTCCTTCTCATCGAATATTTTGTTCATACATATCTCTATGTTCTATCTCTTTGATAGTCATAGAGCTCCTAATCAATGTTGTAGGCTCTTTCTCATCGAACATTTTGTTCATACATATCTCTATGTTCTATAATTTTATTTTTTTTAAGTTAATTGAGTATGATATAATTTACATAATACACAATAAAATATTACACTCTCATTACAGAGAAGTTTGATTACTGCATTGAAAATCGACTTTTTTTTTATTTTCTTGCACTTCAATTATCTAGCAACAATAACTTTTACGGTTGATTAATATTGAATGAAGAAAAAAATTGAGCTCTCTCTCAATTTTGTCAAACTTTCTATATAAAATCAAGGGAATTTTACTATGCGAGCTTTTCATTAAATCATAGCAAATACGTCCCAAACCTTTCAATAAGGTGTGGCGGAATAATTTTTGAACTGAACAACAAAACCTCTGGTGTGTTATTTCATATTTTCGTACTTTCGTTGCATCGCAAATCTCTATGATAATTAGCAATGATAATCCACAAACTTTTCAACTTGGTTGTGAACTCATGCGTGTAGGCCATCACAATAACTATACATATGTTAACCACAAGCAAAGTACAAAAAGTTGATGTTTTTGTGTGTAGGATCTAACGTAAATGGACTTCAAACATCATGACGTGGTACCACACTTTGCCAACACCCCATGTGACAAATCCACCAACCCACTCTAATTCCAAGTGATTATTTCATTCTTAGCACATTAATTATTAGTCTTTAATCTTACTATTCTCATGAAATATTTTAGAGAAAAATATGATTAGTTCATATGTCAAAGCACAGTCAACAGTACTTTGACTCAATTGTCATGGTCAACATTTCTTATTAATGATTAGGGCAACAAAGTGCTTTGTTTCAGGCCAATTTTTGCCTAAATAAAAGTTTGGTAGAGAACTTCATAGGAAATTGAGAACCCCATTGTGTTTTTATTTGATTAACTTGACATGAAACAATGTTAGTAAAATAAGAATTAGAGGTTTCAAATTTCATTTTTTCTCTTTCATTCAACTTGTTAAAAGTCGAAATGGAAGCTTCAAAAAACATTTTTCATTCAATTACTGACAAACTAGTATCAAATGCTTTGATTGACCCCGGCTGAGCGATGATCCTTCCACTCGACACCGGTGAATCACTAAGATTGACTTTCGACCCTACTCAACGGATTAGTCTTATAGTCAAAGCTCCATTCTGCCTTTGCACTTGAGGGTCAATTTACCCTTCCAACATTGGGTATTAAACCCCTAAAGATTTTTAATACAAGCTAACTTCTTTTCAGTTGAAGCGAAAATACCTAGCCGCGCTATCCAAGTTTTTGGAAAATCATTTTTGGAGCTCATGATCTTACACTAAAGAAGATTATATTATCTGAAGCGTTATTATTTAAAAATCTACAATAATT
>CAIGRL010024767.1:0-10372 GCA_903798325.1 Fraxinus xanthoxyloides
TAGAAGATATGGAGAATATATTTATATAATTTCAATTGCAATAGTCAACAAAGATGACTCCATACTGTAGCAAAACTAGATTGAAAAGAGGTGAAGTGTGAAAACTCGTATGACAAAAATGAACAGTGAATCAGGGGTTCACCCTTTTAAGATAGGAGTGATATGTATAGTGCCCGACTGTGGTTTAATTGTTGGAATTTAATTTACAAACAAGTCTGGATTGAATTATACTAATAAAAAAATTCAGGGACTGCATACCAAAATATTTCCTATACAAAGCACTTGGAGAAAAACCCTAGGTCTTTTTCACAACACATTTAATGTGTTAAATAATATTATATATGCACTAGTTCCAAAAATACCAAAGTAGCCCAACTTTGTAGTGGTTTCTCTATGCACATCGCCAACGAATAGAATCAAACTCAAAATTGCTCTTTTTATTATTTTTTTTTTTCCATTTTTCCTATTATTTATCGTTTGTTATTTTCTTCTCTCTCTATCATTAGTAACAAAGAGCCAATATATATATATATATATAGGACGATTGGTCTGCTCGAATGTTCATAGAAGTAATTCATCTTTGAGCCAATTTCAATAGTACAAATTGTCACGATCGACTAAAAAGAGAGGTAAGGAGTCGAACTAGGGATTGTTCTTTTTCATTCTTGTTTCCTTTTCGTTTTCTCTTGTTCTTTGCTTTCATTTTCCCTTTCCCTTTCTTCTCATTTTGGTGAAAACAAAATGTGGCAATATAAATCACTACTCTATTAAAAGAGAGGCTTTCAAGTTCACTATTCATTTGGAAATCCTACTCACATATTACTGTTTCACTACTGGACAAGAGAAGAAAACAAAAATCAATCCTTCATTTATTTCTCATTTATTTGTTGATTGACTTGTTCAACCTATACCATTCATATATGGACAGCTTAGGACCTCAATTGTTGACTACTGGGTTCTATCAACTTGGAGAGGAAGGTTTCTAACGTGTGTGGGTGTGTGAAGAAAAAATGCATTTTGTACTTCTTCCCCACTACATTCTACGATTAACCGGACACGTGTAGAAGTTTTCTTCGTGGTTCACTGTTCATCTGGAAAAGGAAAATTGTGTGGTGTATTTCTTGATCATTAAGTTTTGTTATCACCGAACATGTTTATAATTATTATTCATTGGTGAAACGGCAATGTCTCAAATTATACAACAACGCCCGTAGAGAAATAATATCCAACCTCCAGTGAGAAAAAAAAGATTCTGCCTTTTTCCGTGTTATGCCAATTTTACTCTTTACTGTTGGTAGAATTGATATTCACACGAAGCAAACAATAAAATGGAGAAATTAATTTATTTTTTATTGGGAGTTGAAATAAATTAAAAAAAAAAAAAACTTTTTCCAGTAAAATGAAAATTAGTTTCAATTTGACATTATTTTTCTTGTTGTATCTCTTGTCCTTCTTCAATCTTCATGCTTTTGTTTTTCTAAATACAGAACTCTTGAATCATACTATGGAAATTCATTTTTTTTTTTTTACCTTAATTTTCCTCTGAATTTATCTCACTTGTCACGCGCAGTAAGAATTTTGGGCCATTATTATAAAAAGGTTGGACCCAAAAAAATATTCTGATGAAAAATCTTTCACTGATACGTGTGGGGCTCCCCATATATATTATTTTTGGATTTTTTTGTATTTTGGTTGCAACAAACTTTTCACTCTTACATACTTCATAATAAACAATCATGCTACACTTACATACTTGATACACAACTTGGTACATAACTCTCTCACATGTGTGTGAATCCCACAATGTGGGTCCTATTGTGGGCATCACACATAGGTGAGGAGATTGTGTATCAAGTGTGTATAAACAGTAATTTTGTATAATAAAAGTGAGTCCATTCTAGGCATTAGCTCATCATTGGACTGATTTATTTGACCTAAAGATTAGGTAAGAATTTTTTTTTTAATTTTTTAAGTGGATTATGATCCAAGTTTTAAACTAATATTTTTTTTTTCTTAACCTTTCATCACCTTGTGGAAATGTTTTTTTTTTTTCCAGAATAAATTAATCAAAAAGCGTTTAAGAAGAAAATGGAAGATTAAATTTTTAAAGTTGTAGGACGTGCAGAGGCGAAACTAGAAAATAATGTTGGGATGGGTTAAAATTGTCCCACCACAAGAGATCGAATTTAGGAGGTTAAACTATTGACATTCACGATAAAGAGTGCAATATTCAATGAAATAAAAGAAGTCTTGATGTTCTATTCCAAGATGTCTCACTAGACCTTCGTATATTTTCTTACCAAATAGAAAATCAATGCTTACGTTAAGGAATATTAACTGATAAAATCATAATCGAAATAAGTAAACGATACAAATCCACCAATGAAAAACTAAGAAATTACCTATTGAGTACTGTTCTAAAAAATTTTAACAACCAGTTTTTCCAAATAATTGAAAGTTCTGGCAAAAACATGAAATCAAGATTACATCACGATACGTTATCGATCTTAAAAATAGTAATTGGTGTGTATTAATATCCTATATCACCACATTCCATAGCGATTGAGGAATCACATTCAAAATGAAAAAAATCGACTTAGAATTTTGGGAGTCCAAAGAAATTGGTTTAATTCACATTCATGTTTGGCTCATCTTTAAGAATATTCTTAAATCAAATTAATTTACGAATAAGTTAATTATAACAAATACATTTTTTTATTAATAAAATCAAATTTAAAACAAGTTATTTACTTTGATGGGCTAACACAAATTTTTTAGTCAAGAAAATACATTTTGCTCTTAATTTTGTATATGAGCAAGCCTGCCCACCCCACCCGCTATCTCCGCCGTAACACAATGTTTAACAAGACTAAATGGTATCAATAAACAAAATTTTAAACTTATTTTCTCTCTTAATGTTTTCCTATTGATTTTGTTTAATGTGTGTTAGAAGAAATATTAATATGTCAAGATCTTTGTTAGGAATGTTGGAAATACAAGAATTATGTATAGTTTGAATATCACATGATGAAACCAACCATCAGAATGAATTGTTGAAATTATATGGCAAAAAATGAAGTATTAAATCAAGCAAAAGAATAACAAAGACAAAAAAAATAGGAGAGAGGAATTAAGAGATCTTATTCACTCAAGAATAATGGAGAAGATAGAAAATTACAATGGATCCTATAATTATAGTAATCTATTTTCTCACTCTAAAATTGTATAAAAGATCCTAATATTTATAGGGAATATGTATGGGACGTTCAAACCCTCCTAGTAGAGTTATTGATGAAATAAGATGCTAAAAAATCGAGTTCAAAACAAAAAAGGAGAGAAAAACACGGAAAACCCGAAATAGGTCAGGTGGACAGTGTGACGCCACCTCCGGGAGCCTTGGCGCCAAAGGTGGATTACGTTAGTTGGACAAAATATTTCTTTGGTTGAGTGTTTTTTACTCCATGAATAGATTAATGTAACATATTTATTTTCTCAAAACCAATTTAGGATGAATGAGAAATTAATGTCAAAATATGATTATTTGAAGTTGAAATAAATTGAAAATAAAAATTGGTGGGAAATTGAAAAATGACAATCTCACATAAGAAAACTAGAATAATTGAATCCACTTTATATTACTCAAGTTTGGGACTTGTGTTTGTACCTCCAATGAGTACCTATAGTTTTTGAAGGGGAGATGACCTATATGCTAGTAGGTTGAGTCAAAACTCACACGCATGCCATCGTTTCGCTGGCTTAGCACGGGTCTTAAGTTTGGACCAAGTTGATATATATTTTTTTGGTAAAATTATTTCTATTATTTATTTTTCCCCAAATTTTTTGTATACAACACGTGACTTCTTCTAGAAACAGGCGATTAATAGTTGAACTGTCTGTCCAAACAGATTGCGTCTGTTTAAGACAGAACTTTTCGACTACCTCCGCTATAACAAAATGTTTAACAAGATTAAATGGTATCAATAAACAAAATTTTAACTTAGTTTCTATCTTAATGTTTTCCTATTGATTTTGTTTTAATGTTATTAGAAAAAAATGAAAAATAAAAAAATCATTCATGAAGAGTGTACAACGGAATATAATAAAAATACAATTATATTTTTTCTTAATATAAAAAGCCAATTCAGATTGGGAATCAGAATTATTTTTTCTTTTACCTTTTATAATCAAGTATGATGTTTGGTGTACAATGTTGGTTGACAACATGCCAAGTGACATGTTGTTTTGGAAGATTTAAAAAATATCTTGTCTTTTCAACCAACATTTTTTTGTCGCATCAGTTAACATTGTACAAAATACAAATAGATTGATCATATAATCAAATAGACCTATCCAATTCAAATTGAACTTCGTGCTATCCTACCCTAACCGCTAAATGACATTAATGAATAATTATTTTACTAAAATAGATTCGTAAAATATTAGGTATTATTCTAAATCTTGCAATTCAATGAATGTCAAGTTGCCGATGCCAACTTTGCTGACGGGCTTGTCCCTAGTACTCACTGTCCTATTTGGAAGCTGATATCTATTCCTTACCTGTTACATTACATGTGCCCTTATCCCATTACATGTCTATAGATTCTCTATGCATTGTCCCTATTATAAATACTGTAGATTGTTTGTTGATGAGTGTTACTTTTGCACGCTGTTTCATTCGTTTTCGAGATCAAGAAAGTAACATAAAGGAGGGAAAACAGAAGGGCGGTGGCTTTTGAATTCTCAAGGAGTTACACTTTGAGGTGTTGCCATGGCAACAAAAGGGCTGGTGGTGTATTTGCTGACGGGCTTTTCCACGGCGATTCTATCGGTTTATTTCATCAAAAGCCATTCGAATGGAAGTTATGCAAAAGTTTCACTTCTTTCATCTTCAAACTCCAATCTCTATGGATCTGAATCCAAAGTTTGGCCTGTGAGTTACATACGCATGTATTTTTGTGGGTTCTTAATGCTTATATTCAATGTATACTTAAATAATGAAGTGTTCCAACTGCTAAGCTGGGTAGAACTCGTCTTTAAAACCGATTAGAAATGAGAAGATACCAGAGTGGTTGTAAGCCTACAAATCCAGTTTTTGACACAGGGATTTGGGACACAATTAGAGTCATTGGATTTAGGGAACCAGTGGAGTGAGGCTGTCTTCTCTAATAACAACTGTCACGATATATTAGCTTATGTGTCTCGTAAGAAGATTTTCTTGTATTTTGATCAAGATGCTAATTTTCTTGGTTATGGCAGGAATTGAAGTTTAGTCGGAGATCTGTGTTGGCAACTGTGACAGGATTCTTGGGCTCGGCTTGTGGAACGGTAGGCGGAATAGGTGGAGGCGGCATTTTTGTCCCTATGCTTACTTTAATTGTGGGATTTGATACCAAGTCTGCTGCTGCTATTTCAAAATGTAAGAACTAAAATCTATCTCCCAATCACTTGAAAATTTGAGGCATAAAACAACTATTTTGATTCAAGATTTGAGTTCTTGACATGAATTTCACTGTAGGTATGATAATGGGGGCTTCAGCATCATCAGTTTGGTACAATTTGAGAGTGCCTCATCCCTGCAGAGAAGTACCAATTATTGACTATGATTTAGCCCTTCTCTTCCAGCCTATGCTCATGATTGGCATTACCATTGGAGTATCTTTGAGTGTTGTCTTCCCATATTGGCTCATCACTGTCTTAATTATCATTCTGTTCATCGGTATGCTATGTTACTACTCTAATTTACGGGTTCTTCAATGACTGAGAATGAAATACTTTTAATCTAAACTACTATGTTCATATGACAATAGGGACTTCTTCAAGGTCCCTTTTTAGGGCAACTGAGATGTGGAAAGAGGAGACCATTTTGAAGGTTAGTTCCTCAAATTTATGGCCCTCCTACACGTTCCTCAAATATGCTGCTAATTACTGTCTGTTTCTTCTCTTTGGATCATTGCAGAAAGCCATGGCAGAGGGGCAACATACTTTTGTTAACTCTAATGGGGAAAGTAAGTACATAAGAACCTTGTGCTATTCTTCAAACAGCAAGATTTTATTTTTATTTTTCTTTTACCATTTTTTTTGTGGGTATAGAATTGTGAAAAATAATTGACCCTCTGTTTTTCTATATCAGTTCTTATTGACGTGGAGTACGAACCATTGGTCCCAAAAGAGGAGAAAACGGCTTTGGTAAACCATGTCTACCTTTCTTTAATCTTCTCTTCTATCTTCTATTCATCAAAGTTGAAACATTATTCTTATTCTTTTCAGCAAATTATGAGGGACAACCTTAACATCAAGAGAATTCTGGTGCTACTGATCGTATGGATTTGTTTCTTGCTTCTTCAAGTGCTCAAGGCAAGTGTTACTTCCCTTTCTAAACTTGTATGGTCTAGGACGATGTTCTTGTCCCTTCATATCCAGTATTATATATCAAACTAACTAGTGCCATAATGTTTTCGTATTTTTGCTGATCACTTAGGGTGTGTTTGAGCCACATTATTTTGGAAGAATGTATTATAGAATAGTAGATTGATGGAGAATGTGTGGTTGAAAAAGAAGGAAAAGTTATTGATGTGATAAAAAATATTATTTTATTGAAGAATGTGTGTTTGAAAATAAGTAGAAGAATGAGAATGAAAATTTTAATGTGTACCAAACATTGGCTTAATATGAATGTTGGTCTGCAGAATGATTTGAGAGCTTGTACTCCATTGTACTGGGTGCTCAACTTGTTACAGGTACATTAACAGAGATAGGTTCAGGCACATTTTGCGGTCGATACCGGTGCCCATGAAACAAGTCCCAACATGTTTTTGNATGGATATTATTTTGGAAGAATGTATTTTGGAATAGTAGATTTATGGAGAATTAGTGGTTGAAAAGAAAGAAAAGTTATTGATGTGATGGAAAATATTATTTTATTGAAGAATGTGTGTTTGAAAATAAGTAGAAGAATGAGAATGAAAATTTTAATGTGTACCAAACATTGGCTTAATATGAATGTTGGTCTGCAGAATGATTTGAGAGCTTGTACTCCATTGTACTGGGTGCTCAACTTGTTACAGGTACATTAACAGAGATAGGTTCAGGCACATTTTGCGGTCGATACCGGTGCCCATGAAACAAGTCCCAACATGTTTTTGTTCCTTTTTTTCAGTTCCCGGCTGCTTTTGCGGTGTTCTTTTACGAATGCATCAAACTTTACAAGGAAAGCAAGAAAAGGAGGCTCGCCGGTAATACAGAATCAATATGTGAGGCTACTATTCAATGGACTGCTACAAATCTGGCACTGTGTGCACTATGTGGTATCGTAGGAGGCACTGTTGGTGGCCTGTTAGGGTCCGGTGGTGGTTTCATTCTTGGTCCTCTCCTCCTTGAGATCGGTGTCATCCCTCAGGTATTATAGCTTTCCATCTAATGTACATGTTTTTGGCATGAATATTCTGCAATGGTACAGAGGTTCGGAGATTTTATTTTGCATGTCATATTTGATAATGTGTATTAGACAATAGAGTACTATAATGTCTACGCATCTTGCAGGTTGCTAGTGCGACAGCAACTTTTGTGATGATGTTCTCATCCTCGTTATCTGTAGTCGAATTCTATCTACTCAAAAGATTTCCCATTCCTTACGGTGCCTTTTTTTATTTTTATTTTTTTTTATACTTTCCTTGTATTTTCGTTCTTTCTTTCTACATTGGCTAAGGAGTAACAGTCGATTCAAATTTCTTTTTGCAGCTTTATACCTCATGTCTGTTTCAATTTTAGCTGGTTTTTGGGGACAATTCATCGTAAGAAAGCTAATCGCCATCTTAAAACGGAGTTCAATCATCGTGTTTATCCTCTCTGGTGTCATTTTCGCCAGCGCTCTAACTATGGGTAAGTACAACGTTACTTCAAGAATTCCATTCTAAGCGTAACGTTACGAAATATTTAGCTCCATCTTGACCGAGTATTTTTTATTTTTTATTTTCTGGAAAATTCTTGCAGGTGTTATAGGGATAGAGAAAAGCTTCAGAATGATAAACAATCACGAGTTCATGGGATTTTTGGATTTCTGCAGCAGTCAATAGTTTCTGCCTTGAAGATAATTTATGATGATGGACAGATCAAGGAACAAATAGAACACATGGTAAAGAAATTTTTGGGGGGTGTAGCCAATGCCTAATTGACCAATCCCCAATTCATTTTAATAAAAGGGACATGTTCTCTGTAGGACCAAAGGGTAGTCTGTGTTGAGTGTTAGCTAGCCAAACACCACCACCATCAACCAGGATTGTTAATTTTTATTCAGAAAGATTGGTTACAATTTGTTACTTTTATGTACGAAAATGAATAAATTATATAAATGTTATTTGCATGAAAATTGCATCTTTTTATAACTAAGCATATTGCAAGGAATTTTCCTTCTTTTAAGAATAAAAGGTGATGAAGGATATGATGTTAAAAATAGGGCGACATCCTAGCTCATGACATCTTTTTATCACTTCTTTTAGTTGCATATCTTACGTTTAAAAACATATAACGAACTTCAAGATGGACAAATTTTAATGTTTTCAAGTTAAAACATCTAGCGAATTCAACAAATTATTAATTTTTGTTGTGTTACAATCAGGTAGTTATCATGCATTCAAAATCAAGTGTGGAAAATTAAAAGAAGAGGAAACAAAGGATTTCTCGCGAGTAAAGGGCGTGGATGTTCACGTGCTCTAAACGTTACTCATTCGTTGAACATTCAGAATGAATTAACTCTAATTTATTGGGAAAATTATTACAAACTAGATCAAAGTTTCAAACATATAGTTGAAACATTAGAAACTCTTAAATATAATCGAGACCATAATGAATCATCAATGTCACAATATATATTCTTCAAAAAAAAAAATACTATTCAAAACTCTATTTTCTACGAATAATGATAGTCAGACAAGGCCAAAATGAGTTGATTTCTTGGCAGGCTTTTGAGCATTAGTAGGACAACTTCGGTATGTTCAAGTCTGTAAGTTTTAATTTTTCTTACTACTAGCAGGAGCAGTTTCAGAGCATCTCACATTATTTAATTCCCAATCTGGTTCTAATCTTAGGACAACAAGTGCATTTAGATTCTTAATTGCACAATTTTGTAACTCAAAGATAACGTTTAGGTTAACCTGTCCTGGTCAGCTGGTCTCCAACTTTTAAGGTGGGACATGATCTCAGGCCAGATAAATATTAGTTTAAGAACCCAAAATGTCTGATAATACATAATTAATTCTTAATACAGTGTTGATTAGTTCAGTTTCCTTTGTCATTTTCTTTAGAGAACATAGCTAATTTCGATGCTAAGCATCTTTATATCATAATAAATCTCAATCAAACCCAAGATTTCCTTAATCTCCATCTTTCCCAGATTGAAATATCCATGACTAATCTCTTCAGTTTCCCCTCAAGTTCCTTCTTACCTCTCATGGCTCTACCCATTCTTTACTGGGCGTTCAACTTCCCCAGGCGCCAAACCAAACTCACTTTCTACGTACACGACTACTTGACTGGCGACGACGCCTCCGCCGTTACAGTGGCCGGGAAAGACGGGCACACTACCAGCATCTTACACTTCGGAACCCTTTTAGCCGTCGATGACCCAGTTACTGAAGGCCCTGACCCAAAGTCCAAAGAGATTGGTAGAGCTCAAGGTATGTACATCAACTCTCAATTGGATGGTAAAGGATTGCACTTGATTTTTTCAATTATATTTACTGAGGGACCCTACAAAGGAAGCACTCTGGAGATTCAAGGGGCTGATCTTTTTGCCATGCAGGAGAGGGAATTTTCTGTAGTTTCTGGGACTGGTTATTTTAGGTTTGTGAGAGGTTATGGGATTATGACTACTGAGATGTTGGATATTCCTAATTTGAGGGCTATTCTTAAGCTTGATATTACTGTCAAGCACTGTTGATATTTACTTCATTTTTGTCTTCTCCACAATTTTCATCCTTATTGTCCAATCTAACTTATACCTTCTTGTAAATTCCATTATGAATCGGATATGAATAATCGTGGCAAAATTTCATTCTTGAACAAAAATTATTGTTTATTCCTCCTATTTCGTTATATTTGTGGTAGGATTTCAAAAATGAAAAATGAACTTGATATCGACAGTAATAAAATCTTATACTTCAACAAAAAATTATTTTTAGTTTATTTCATTTATTGCACAACAGCAAAAAGAAGAGAGTATTCATTTCACTGAAAAAAAAAAAAAAATTCAAGTTCATTTGTTAAACAAGAAGCTTGTTATGGCAAATTTTTAGCGATGTCAAAAAGGCTCGACGGCTCAGCCCAGAAAAAACCTGAACCAGGTCGGCTCGTGGCTCGATGGGGCCGAGCCGAGGCT
>CAIGRL010024829.1:0-11184 GCA_903798325.1 Fraxinus xanthoxyloides
CAGCAAAAGGTCATTGCATCAACATTCTCAATGCATGAATCGTACTCCCCACAATGAAAAGCTTTTACTCTTTTTGGTTTCTTGAACCAGTCCCTGAAAGGAATTTGACAAAAACTCAAATCAAATCATCATTGATACAGATTGAACACAAGGAAGAGCATTAAGACATTCAAAGTACATAAACATTTCTTTTACTAACACACAAACATGCACACTCGGTGAATATGTTAATTTGTACCTAAACATGTTTCAAATTTCGTAGCATCTGCTGTCAAATAAAAATTTACTTAAACATGCTACTTTCTAATATGAACATGGAAAGAAGCACTCATCAACAAAAATAAATCCTCTAATGCACATGAATTGCACGCATTTATAAATGCAATATATGAATAGTTAAGGGAGCCACTATTTATTTATCCACTTTTCAAAATAAAATTATATTATATTTTTAATCTTATGTAAATTTACTTAAATAGACCTATGTAGAATTAAATAAAAATACATCACTCTAAATTCATCAACTAATATTTATTTTCATTAAATCTTTTCTCCCCTTTCTTTTTGAAATTTTCCTTTTTTACCCCTTAATCAGCTTTTCTTTTTGTAACAATTACAAATGATCTGCATTTTTTATCTACAAACTCTCTTGGTGCTCCCATTCATTTCAGCATTCTTTGGATAGGGATGGACGATATGGCTTGTGGGTACCAGGCCAAGAATGGATTAGAAATGAATGAGCTTAATGCTCGGGTTCTGCAGATTTTGTCAATATTACTTTCTTCAATGAACTTGGTGATTCATGCTCCCATGGATCGCCTTGTGTATGTGTCCTACTTGAGAAGTACGGGTGGTCTTTTTGAATGCATGCACTTTCAAGCTTAAGTGCATGAACAATGGCATCATCTCTGTGAGCATATTTCCCAATCTTCTCAGATGAAGTAGATGCAAACAACTTATCTTTCTCAATGCATGAATCACACTCCCTGCAATGAGAAGCTTCTACTCTTTTTAATTTCTCGAGATTATACCAGTACCTTAAAGAAATTCGGCAAGAACTCAAATTAAATTATCATTGATACAGATTTAACTTAAGGAAGAGCATTACGTCATTTAAAGAACCAAATAGGGGAAATTGGTATTAATTTTGAGGCGTGTGAACTTTGGAGCCCATCTAACCTTTTCTTGATTAACACACAAGCATGTACACTCAATCAATATATCGGTTTGCACCTACACGTGTTCTAAATTTTGTAGCATCGTCTGTTAAATGAAAAAAAAAAGCTTAACATGCTACTTTCTACTATGAACATGGAAATGTGCACTTGAATTGCACTCTGTTAAGGGATATATATCCCACATCGATAAATGATGTTGATATAGACAAATTAATAAAAGATTTTGGGCTACTCCTCTTAACAAGGTTGACCTTTTAAGATGGAACCCCAAATCTTAACATGGTATCCGAGCGCATTATGTTTTAACGAGCGATTCAATCCCATTAAGACTCTAGAGCACGTGGATTTCAAAATTGGTATGCTCAAATGAGTTACCATCTTGCGGGGGCGTGTTAAGGGATATATATTCCACATCGATAAATGATGTTGACACAGACCAATTAATAAAAGATCTTGGGCTACTCCTCTTAACAAGATAGACCTTTTAAGATGGAATTCCAAATCTTAACACACTCGTCAACAAATAAAACCTCTAATGCATGTGAATTGCACGCATTTATATATGCAATGTATGGATACAAATATCGTATTCATGTTATTTATGTGCAAGCATTTGAAGGAGATGTATGTCGTGAAATCACTCCTTGAGTCCTTCATTCTTCTTACTACCACCTTGTTACCCTTTCAATAATTTGTGTTGGGTTTTTTTGGCACCCAATAAATCCCGGACAATGTTTTTAAACCGATGTTGGATAATTTTATATCGACACCTTAGTGATGGCTCGACCTGAAACAAACTTGGGGCCACTAGAAGCAACTTAATTGAGTTAATGTTGCTTGTGGTCCAACCAGAGCCAGAAAATGATGTTAGAATGGGCTGAAACTTAAATTTTTTTTAATAAACTCACGCTACAAGAAATCGAGTTTCAGAGGTTATTCTCATGACATTCACGATAAAAAAAATATAGGAACTCAATGAAATAAAAAAAAGAACTTAGATGACTCACATTAAGATATTTCCCTAAATCTTTGTATTTTTTTTACCAAATAGAAAATCGATGCTTGTCTTAAAAAAATATAAATTGACCAAATCATGATAAAAATAAGAAAAAAAATCTCCACCAATGAAAATTTTAAAAATTACTTAGCGAGTACTCTTCTATAACTTTGACGACTAATCTTTCAAAACAACTGAAAACTTGATCGAAACACGTAGTCGATATTATATCACTATACATATGTTATTGTCTCGAAATATTATTTGGTGCAATTATATCACCACATTTCGAAGTGAGTAAAGAATCTCAACCAAAGTGAGAAAAATCAACTAAGAATTTCGAGGGTAAAAAAAGTTAAATTTAATTTACGTCCATTTTTGCCCGATTTCAAGAATATACTTATATATAGATTACTTTATAAATAAGTAATTTTTAACAAATATTCCTTTTTATTGTCAATATCGAATCCAAAGTAAATTATTTATTTTAATCATAATATCTTTTTTTTATGGTAAAAATAAGTAATTTTTTTATAAGTATGAATAAGTAATATATGAAAACATACATAGAAAAAAATAATTACTTTTAAATTTAGCAAAATATGTAGTGTCTCAAAGTACTAAAATAAGTAATTTACTTCTAGATCTAATCAATACAAATTATTTATAATAAAATTTAATTAATAATTATAAGTAAATTTAGTCAAACAAGCATTAAATAGAATATCTAATTTGACAATAAAATATTCACGTTTCATGAATTTCATGAAAAAAGTAAATAATAATCATAGCATCTTTAATACAATTTGAATAATTGAGCATTGGACTTGAGTTGAGATTCAAACTAGAGATAAACTAATGCTAATATTTGGGCCAAAATTTAGAATTTCTTCTTAAGGATTTTATATGGGCTGGGGGGGCAATACTGGACCGGACTAATGCTAATATTTGGACCAAAATTTACAATTTCTTCTTAAGGATTTTATATAGGCTGGGGGATAGTGCTGAGCCACTTCCCCCACTATCTCCTCCTCTAAGTCCAACACTCGTGAATGACCCAACTTGTGGTTATTAGTTGAATAGTGATATATGGTGGCCCATTTAGTGAAGTTTAGCACAATTGAAGTGACCTAACTAGTGCTATATATCCATATCTTTCTAGCTGTGTGGGTGTTTGTTGGTTCGTGAGAAAGAGAGAAAAACGTGAGGTTTGTCCGGTTTTGGTTCTTCTCCCTTGAGGTTCCAATTGCTACTCTATTTCATCTTCCTTTGTGGCTTGCAAACCAATTACCAAGTGTATCCTTTGTGGGTGAGTAAACTTGTGGCAACCAAGTGTATAAATTTGTAGGTCGAGCCTCCTCATTTGGTGTGTGTTTTGGTTGATTAAACTAAGCCCGGATCAAGATTTCTCGAAGATTTCCAAGACAATTTGCGGTTCTTAACGAACTAGATTGTTTCTGTGCTGATCTCGTACGATCCAACTCCTCAAATGATACAATGGATGCTAATAGTTTCTATGTTGAATCTTAAACCATCTTCTGAAATATTGAAATCCTTGTCAAATTTCTTTAATTGCCTCACTAGAATCAAATGAACTCGATGATTCATAAATATCATGATGCTCCCATGGACCATACCTTATTTATGTGTTCTACTTGTGAAGTGCGGGTGGTCTTTTCGAATACAAGCACTTTCAAGCTGAAGCGCATGAACAATGGCATAATCTCTGCGAGCATATTTCCTCATCTTCTTTGATGAAGTAGATGCAGACAACTTAGCTTTCTCAATGCATGAATCAAACTCCCCGTGACGAAAAGCTTTTACTCCTTTGATTTCTCCAGATTGTACAAGAACTCAAATCAAATTATCACTCATACAGATTGAATTAAAGGAAGTGCATTACAACATTTATAGTACTAAAATAGGGGGCAATAGTATTGCTATTGTGGTGCTTGAAATTTAGATTCCCTCCAACCTTTCCTTGCCTCAAACACAGAAGTACACAAGGTGAATATGTCAGTTTGTACCTAAACACGTTCCTTAATTTCAGTTAAATGTAAAATTATTTAACATGCTATTTTCTGCTCTGAATATTGAAAGAAGCACTCAAATTGCACTCATCAACAAAAAATAAAATATCTAATGCACATGAATTGCACGCATTTATAAATGCATTATATGAATACTTGATTGTATACATGTTATTTATGTACAAGCATTTGAAGGAGATATATGCCACAAGAACCATCGTGGCATCCTTCGGATCATTTGGAGTTCTCAATGACTTAGATTGCTAGTTAATGGGACATGCTTGATTTAGCTTATCGAATGATACAATGAATGCTGAATCTAAATCATATTCTGAACTACTCGAATCCTTGTCAAAATCTTTACTTTCTTCACTATAATCAAATGAACTCAATGATTCATCAACATCATGATGCTCCCATGGATCACTGCCTTGTGTATGTGTCCTACTTGAGAAATAAATACATGTGATCTTTTCGAATGCAAGTATTTTCAAGCTTAAGTGCATGAACAATGGCGTTGTCTCTGCGAGCATATTTCCCCATCTTCTTAGATGAAGTAGATGCAGAACAACTCAGCTTTCTCAATGCATTAATCATACTCTCCGCAAGGAAAAGCTTTTAACCTTTTGATTTTTTGAGATTATACCTGTCCCTAAAAAAAATTTGGTTAGAACTCAAATCAAATTATCACTGATATAGATTCAACTCAAGTTAGTGAATTACCACATTCAAATTAATTAAATAAGGGACATTATTTTTATTATTACTACTGCTGCTGCTGCTGCTGAGGTGCGTGAAGTCTAGAGTCCCTCCAACCTTTCCTTGACTAACACTAAGGAAATATGTCGGTTTGTACCTAAATGCGTCCAGAATTTTGTGGGTGTGTGTTGGTTTGTACCTAAATGTACCCCAGGTGCTCCAGAATTTTGACGGTTTGTAACTAAATTTACCCCAGGTCCTATAGGCTATAGCCATACCATTCCCCTCAGTACCATCCTGACATCCTTTAAATCATTTGGAGTTCTAAACGACCTAGATTGCTTGTTATCTTGACCAGCGTGATAGTACAATAGATGCATATAGTTCCTATGCTGAAACTAAATCATCTCGTGAACTATTTGAATCCTTGTTGAAATCTTTACTTTCTTCAATGAGCTTGATGATTCATCAACATCAAGATGCTCCCATGGACCCCGCCTTGTGTATGTGTCCTACTTGAGAAGCAAGGGTGGTCTTTTCGAGTACCTGTACAAGCACTTGCAAGTTCAAGTTCAAGTTCATGAACAATGGCGTCGTCTCTGCAGCATATTTTCCCATCTTCTTAGATGAAGCAGATGCAAACAACTTGGCTTTCTCAATGCATGAATCATACTCCTTGCAATGAAAAGCTTTTACTCTTTTTGATTTCTCGAGATTATACCAGTACCTTAAAGAAATTTGGCAAGAACTCAAATGAAATTATCATTGATACAGATTTAACTCAAGGAAGTGCATTATGTCATTCAAAGTACCTAAGTAGGGAAAATTGGTATTAATTTCGAGGTGTTTGAAGTTTGGAGCCCATCCAACTTTTCCTTGAATAACACAAGCATGCACACTCAATGAATATATCGGTTTGCACCTACACATGTTCTGAATGTTGTAGCATCTTCTATTAAATGAAAAGGGGGGCAAAAAAAAAGCTTAACATGCTACTTTCTACCATGAACATGGGAAGATGCACTTAAATTGCACTCATCAACTAATGCACATGAATTACACTCATTCATACATGCAATGTATGAATAAAAAATCGTATTCATGTTATTTATGTGCAAACATTTGAAGATGTATGTCTCCTCGAGTCCTATCTTACTACCACCTTGTTATCGTTCGAATCATTTGCAGTTCTCAATGAACTAGATTGTTTCTTAGCTGGTCCTACACGATCCAGCTCCTCGAATGATACAATTGATGCCAACAGTTTCTATGCTGAATCTTAAATAATCTTTTGAACTATTGAAATCCTCGTCAATTTTTTTTTACTTGCTTCACTAGAATCAAATGAACTCGGTGATTCATCAACATCATGATGCTCCTCGGCCTCGCTTTGTGCATATATCCTACTTGAGATGTACGAGTGGTATTCTTGAATGCAAGCACTTTCAAGCTCAAGTACATGAACAATGGGCTCATCTCTGCGTGACATATTTCCCCATCTTCTAAGATGAAGTAGATGCAAACAACTTAGCTTTCTCAACGCATGAATCATATTCCCCACAACGAAAATCTTTTACATTTTTTTTGGTTTCTCGAGATTACACCAGTCCATGAAAAAAATTCGACAAGAACTCAAATTAAATTATCACTGATACAGATTGAACTCAATTAAATGCCATTACGGCATTTAAAGTACCTAAATAGGGGATATTGGTATATTAATGAGGTGTTTGAAGTTTGGAGCCCTTCCAACCTTTCCTTGACTAAAACACAAGCATGCACACTAAGTTAAATGTAAAATTGCTTAACATGCTACTTTCTACTATGAACATTGAAAGCACTCAAATTGGATCATCAATAAAAAATGTAACCTTTAACACACAAGAATTGCACACATTTATACATGCAATGTATGAATACTTAACCATATTCATGTTCTGATCTGCGCTCACATAACCAAACACTCAGAAACTATTAAGTAAAAACGAGACTCAAGTCTCTGTCATCCAGTAACAGAAGGCTTAAAAAAAGAGCTATTATGGGAAAATAATTTTACCTTTTAGCAAACTCGTAAATGGGGTAAACATCTGGTAGTGTATATGTGTTCTCAATTAAATAGATGAGAATTCAATTTTTTAGAGAGAGAAAGAGACATATATAAGGCGCTCTTGAGGGTAAGTTGGTGATAGTCTCAAAAGAGGTCCAACAAGGCAGTATATGGGACGGGGACTAAGGAGGCTCTGCAAAAGAATAGCATATCCCCACATAAAACTGATACTCCCTTAGCTTCAGAGAATCCAACAAAAAGAGGCTTATAGATGGGCAGAAGGGGAATAGTGCGAAAATCAGAAACCAAACCACAACAATGAGTGGGGCAGCCCATACAATTTCATCTGGAAATCTGAAGGAATATTTGGGAGCTGAAAGAGTTTTTTCTGCTAGTCAAAAATCCACAAGCACAAAGAAATTGTACTGGTAAGTTAAATGCAAATGCTATTAAAGCAAGCCTCAAAAGTCTTCCATGTGTTATTGTACTGGTAAGTTAAATGCAAATATTAAAGAAATTGTGTTGATGAGTGCATTATAATCAACCAAACGCATTATAATCAACCAAACCTACATCAAACGATCGAATGCTCTCCTATCGGGTGGCATAAACCATTGATATTGCGCATAACGACTGTGATTTCTATCTCAACTTCCCTCCACCAGAGGAGGTTTGACACAACCCACTTGCCATCATCTATGACTATTTCTTTTGAATATCGCTTCATTTGAGCTTTAAATTGAGTGTTTTTCTGTTTGTTACATGATTTAGGGCTTGATCTAGTTTATGCAGTCATTCTTGAAGCTCACTTCAAATTTTATCTTCAAGATTTTTCCCTTGTTCCATTTACCATAGATTTTTCCTTTTGGGTTGAATTTGTCCAATCTCACTCTTTTTGGTAGAGATAAGGGAAATGATATATTTGACATAAAAGTTTATCTGTTTTACGCAGGGCTAAGTTAGGCAAAAGATTCAGGATGCTTTGAATTGAATTTTTTTATTTTCAACTTCCATTCTGCAAATCAGATACTGCATTTCAATGCACAGACTTGTACCCTTTTTTTGGTTCACAAAAATATTTCAGAAACTAGTTGGTCTAAAATTTTAGTTAAATTGTACAATAAGTAAATTATTAGAACATCGCAACTATTTAAAATGAAAATGAGCACTCAAACTGCACACTACAAAAACGAACTCCAATGCATGTGAATCACACGCACATTTATACATAGAAAATATGGATGAATAATCACAACACAATACAGTGTTAAAAGTGCTGTCAAAACAAAAAGAAGTGAAAATCACCCAACCCTGTGTCCAAATGAAATGAACCCATAAATGTTATTTTTTCTTGTGTTACAATCTTTGTCCAATCTGGTCAAGATATCAGTCAACAGCCAATGATGGCCAACCAATTCCCACTCATCAAAGGACTCCAGAAATAATCCCTTTAGCTCAGTGTGTTCCCCCTCCACCTTAGCCCAAGGGATGTGATGATAGATAGCTTTGCCCGGCACTGGAAATTTTCATTTATGTTCACGTCCATAATCATCAAAATCATCCTAAATTCGCCAACAATTTCAGTGCTTTCCCACCCCGCTTTCAAGAAACCAGACACCCATCAGGCATTATCACCACACTCTTGCAAGGAATTCTCTACAGATCCCAATTGCCATCCATCAAGACCTGAATTTTTTTTAATGTAATGCAATAAGTGCAGGATACTACATGAGTTCCTGAAGATTTACAGCGACGAAACTCTCATGTGTCCCCACTATCGAGAGCCCTTTTTGGTGATAGAGAAGTCTGCTCCCCGCATCTAGAACATTCTCATTTCATGTGTTCCTTGATACACACATACATCCTTGATTAGTTTTTCAACCACTCTACCTAGTACATAAGACTTCACATTTTTACACCATATATTTATCGAAAGGTACAGACAACTTTTGCTTAAATTAAGTTAAAACCATACACTACAANGCTTAAATTAAGTTAAAACCATACACTACAAAAGATCGGCGCATCAATAAAAGTTAATGCACTCTACAGCAAAAGGTCATTGCATCAACAGGTCCTTCCACAATCAGAATCCACGTCTGCCCGCTGCATCAGGGAGTTCCGAAAGTGCAACAACGTCAGCTACAAGAGCCACTGAAACTACAGTGTGTCCAGACAGTATGAGTCTCAAGAGAGGCGCAAAGAGACAGTACCTAGGGCTGGGAGTATGGAGGCTGTACAAAGAAATACCATAGCCACATATAAAACTGAAGCTCCCTCAAGAGAATCTAATCAAACAGTGCAAAAGACAAACCAAACGATAGGAAAGAGCAGGGCAGCCCATACAATTTCATTTGGAAATCCACAGGGAAATTTAGGAGCTGGAAGAGTTATTTTCTGCTAGAGACCAGTCCACAAGCACAAAGGACTGCTCTCAATCTGAACTTCATACCATGCTAATGGAAAACGCTAAGACATAAATCTTCAAGAAGCTAAACCAGTGGAGCATTGCTGCTAATTTGGAACCTGCAAATAAGAACATAAACATGGAAAAGGAGAAGCCATAAGCCGTTAGTGAAATGAAGATTAAAACAATAAATGTTTTGCATTACATTGTTCCAAACTTCCAGCAAAACATCCCATGTGGCACTGTGCAAGTAGCACCACTCATAACTCAAATAGATTGGCTTTCTCAGTTTTCACGATCAACTGTTTCCCGTTGGTTATATAATGACAATCGCACAGACACAAATAGGATTATGAATTGCAAAAAGATGGACATAAAGTTGTCTCCTCAAACATGTCATTATTGAAAAATACCGGGTACTGGTTCAATTCATGTACACTTGTTTAAAACTGAAAGAAATTTGGGTTGCGTGCGTTATAGTATTTTAAATATATCAATTAGAAAGGTTTCTTTAACATATAGCAGAATGTATAAATGTCTTTTGATTTATCAAAATTATGGACGATATTTTTCAATTTGCAAATTAATGATTTAGGGAGTGTAAGTAATTTATTTATCTACTGTTGTTTGAAGTGAAATAATAATATATACATCCACGAACATGTTATATAATTCCAATTTTAACATCCTTACTCCATGGCTACTTTTTCAACATGTTATATAATAAAAAATTGGACCTTCTATACAAATATATTTTTTAAATGAAAAATTAGAACATTGCTACTTTTTACAATTAACATAAGCACTAGAGCTGCACATGCCAAAAATGGACTCCAATGCACGCATATTGCACACATTTATACACTAGAAAACATGAATGAATAATCACATAATATAGTGTGAAAGTTCTTTCAAAATGAAAAGAGGTGATAATCACCAAAACCAGTCGGTGATAGTCTCAAAAGAGGTCCAAAGAAGTTGTATCTGGGGCTGGAAGTAAGGAGGCTCTACAGAAGAATAGCACAGCCCCAAATAAAACTGATGCTCCCTCAGCTTCAGAGAATCCAACAAAAATTGTTGTAAAATGGGTAGAAGGGAAACGGTGCTAAAGTCAGAAACCAAACGACGAACAGTGATCAGGGCAGCCAATATAATTTCATCTGGAAATCTAAAGGGCTATTTGGGAGCTGAAAGAATTATTTCTGCTAGTAACAAGTCCACAAGCACAAAGAAGTGGTCTCAACCTGAACTTCCCACCATGCTGACGGGGAATTCTAAAAGAAAAACCCTCTAGAAGCTACACTAGTGGATTATTGATGCTGACTTGGAATCTGTAAATAAGACGAGCATAAACATGAAAAGGAGAAGCCATCAACTGTTAATGCATCTGAAGATTAATAAAAGAAAATGTGCTATGTTTCTTTCTTCTAGCAAGCCTCAAAAGTCTTCTATGTATGATTACACTGTTAATTTAAACAACCCTGGTACGTTGACAGAAAAGTTTGACATCTTCCTTGACAGAATGCCCGTCGTTGGATTGTTTTAAAAACAATCAATTTTATATCCAATCATTTCCTGCTACCAATACATCGAAGTCAATATTTCGTGGCAAAGTAGCTTAATTCTAAATTAAATGCAAATGCTAAAGAAATTGAGTTGATGAGTGCATTATATTCAACTAGTTGCAGAAACCATTGATATTGCAGGTAATAGCCGTGATTTCTATCTCAACTTCCCTCAACCAAAGGAGGTTTGACACGGCCCACTTACCGTGATCTGTGACTACTTATTTTGTAATATCGCTTCATTTGAGCTTTAAATTGAGT
>CAIGRL010024863.1:0-12958 GCA_903798325.1 Fraxinus xanthoxyloides
ATAAATTGAGAAGATGAATATGAAACTTGAAATTTTCAATCTCTTCAATAGTTTCTTGATGAATCTTCACTTAATCTTCTCTTCTTCGCCCAAAAATAAGGTTTGAATCTTCATTTGATTGAGCTCTTACAAATCCCCTTCAATTCTCTCCCAAAATTACAAATTTTCCTTCTTTGATGATATTAATTGATTAATATTGGAGTATATTATGTATATTAGATGTCTCCAATATGTATTATGCTATTATGTATTTGTAGGAGTTGAAAATTGGTTGAAAATCATGTCCAAATTGACTTTCAAAAGAGTTCTAGGAAAGTTGTCTTCTCGCGCGAATTTATTATCTCTTCACAGTACTTTGTATTTTTACCATAACTTTCTCTCCCAATATTCGATTAAAGCTACTATGCTAAAAATGGGTCGCAATGTTTGACTAAAAATCGTTAATATAATTTGTGCAATTGGAAATCGATTTTTATAATATTTTGATCATATTCCATTCACTTTTGAGTTCTAATTCCATCTAATTGTCTCCTAAAAATATTTCAAACATCAAATTTTGGTCCGAATCAACTATTGAATATTTGCAATGTGGTCCTCAAATTTTAGATTTTGCCATTTTCACCAATTTTCACTTCTTTCTTTCAATTATTAGTTCAACATTGAGTTTTACCTATATAGCATAAAATGCAACAATTTAGGATAATTTTGTCAAAAGAACTACCAAATATCGATATTTTAGAACCGCGAGTAAATGTATAAAACATACTTATCAAATACCCCCAAACTTAAACAATTGTTTATCCTCAAACAAAGTTATAACCTCAATAACAACAAACACACAAGTATGAAAAAATATTTGGGTAGACAATCTAGTTTTTTATCTTATTATTTGAAATCACATTATTAAATCTACAAATTATTTCAAAGTCACAATACCAGACCAATATCCCCTCTTTCGATGCAAAATTGACATGCGTGCGAAGCATTAAGTAGACAATCATGAATTTACAAGTTTGCTTCAATTCTTGACCCTTTGTGGTCAAATATATCATTCCACCTTTTATATGATTCATACACCCTCAAACTTGTTACTTTTTCACTCTTTTATTAGGGCGTAGTTTACTAATTGTAAGTTAACACATCAATAAATAATAATTTTCCAATTCTTTGATTGCTTCAATTTTAAGGATTAGACTAGGCTAATAATCACTCATCAAAAGTTATGTATTCTCAAATAATTGTTTGGGGCTTAACTAGGGTATTTTGTACGTCTTCTATTTTATGCACTTTTTTTTTTTTTTTCAAATTTCTTACTCTCTTCCTCCTTAAGCTTTTGATCGATGACTCTCAAATTAGATGATTTTTGGGCACCAAGTTGTAAATATCCTAACAGGCTTAATAACTCGAGTCATAAAGGCTACAAATATGTCTTTTATATATTTTTTTTGCCGTTATTAGTGAAATACCCTCATTAAACACCTATTTGATCAAATCGACCTCCAACTTAAGATTTTTGTATTTATTATTATTATTATTATTTTTATTTTACGTTGAAATTTTTCAAATTTTTTGATTTTTTGTATTTTTGTATTATATACTAAATCAATAACTAAAAACAAACACTCAAAAACACACGAAAAATAAAAACTCAAAGTTTTTCACACCCCTAAACTTAAAACCGACATTGTCCTCAATGTCATAGAGCATAAATAAGAAATACAGGGGGACGTGGAAGAAAAGAAAGAAGGTACTCTCCTAATTTTCTGTTGTAGGTATGAGGCATAATGTGTGACAACTAGGCAATCTTCTTTATCATGCTTTCCCTTGGTATGTGTTGGTTTGAGTATTTCGCGACATCATGATCCTGAACATAGTGGTTAAATCAAATAATAAAGATCAAATAACCTAGAATATGTGTTACTTAGCCCAAACAATCAAAACTACCAAAAATAAATTCAATGGCCTAAGGGAAAACATGATAGGATTGCGATACCCTGTAAACTGAAACATGCCTATAATTAAAGCAACTAATAATCAAAATAATTCTATATGCTATGCTAACATAAAGCAAAATAAATAAAATGGTTAGGAAATTGGGATGTCTCCCAATAAGTGCTTAATTATAGTCTTTAGCTAGACTGTACGGATAAATTGGTCATGGTGGCTAATGATGGAATTTTTCAACCTTACACTATTTGTAATTTCCAGCCTTGCATCCTCTTTTTGTGCTCTAAACTTTGAACTCTCCATTCTCCTGTCGTCCAAAGTTTTCTAAACGTTTAGATTTTATCTCATTGGACCATTGTTGAACTTCTTCAACAATAGATTTGGCTTCCTCCAAGACTAATGGTTACTTGGGTAGATTTTGTAATTTAATGATCCCATGTGTGTCCTCCACCATCGCAATCAGATCACTATTCTCCATGTCAATAAAAGTTTGAATTGTTGCTAAAAAGGGTCAACTAAGAGAATTGGGACATCATGGTCGTTTTCAAGGTCCATAACAAGGAAGTCTGACGGGAATATCAACTTTCCAACTTTGATGAGCACATCTTCAACGTTTTCCTATGGATATCTGATGCTCCTATCTTCCAGCTGCAACGTCATATTTGATCATTTGACTTTCCCAACTCTTAGTTTTCTAAAAGTAGACAGAGGCATTAAATGTACACTTGCATCTGTATCACATAGAGCATTAAAATGAATTTTTTGCCTAATGAAATGAGTAAAGTGAAACTCCCTAGATCTCCTCAGTCAATGCCACTTTTTCCTTGTCTGGAAGTTTTCTTTTCTTAAATATCACGTCCTTTAAGAACTTTTCGTACATCGGGATCTAGCGGATTACATCGATGAATGGGATATTGATGTGGAGATTTTTCACCATATCCAAGAACTTCTCGAGTTGATCATCAAGTTTTCTCTTTTCCAATCTTTCTATATCTACTTCTTTGTTCTACTAAGATTAATCCAATTGTTCTTCAATCATGGTATATACCTTTTTTGTAGCAACTTGTCTCTTTACATTAATCTCTGGCAATTGAACTCCATTGTTGGTAATTATTGCCTCATTCTATTCTTCATCCATGACCTTCACTACCATTACATGTTGTTTGGGATTTATCTTAGTGTCACTAGGCAGTGCTCTTGATTGTCTCTCTGAAAGTACTTTCGCTATTTGTCCTATCTGATTTTCCAAATTTTTTATGGCATCCTTGAACTTACAAGCTCTTATCCGTACGTTACATATGTTGAGTAGATATTTCCACCAACTTAGTCACAAGATCTTCTAATGAAGATTTCTTCTCATTCTGCTGCAGTTTGTTCTGGTGCAGTATGAGCAACTTAATTATTGCTCCAATAAAAATGTGGGTAATTTCCAGCCTGGATGTAGTTGCTAGGATTTGAATTGTGTTGTTGCCTTTGACAATTCTAATTGTAGTTCACATCCTTCATTGTATGAACAAAAGGAGATCCTATATTACAATCAACACTCTTGTGGTTCCCTTTACAATGTTTGCATTTTGGTCCTATTGCCTAGGCTACGTTCATCTAATCCACTTTTTGTGTCAATGATGCCAACTGTGCTGAAGTTACTGTCAAAGAATCAACTTCGAATACCCATACGACTCTCTTTCCACTGGTCCTTTTAGTAGGTCAAAGTGCACTGGTGAATGCCTATATGATTTGGTAGACTTGATCTGCAGTTCTTTTTGTAATAGAATCATCGCACAAGTAAGTCTTTGTTTATGGCTCTATTTTTCGTCGGAAGTAACTATGCTTATTGGAAAGTCGGAATGAGAGCCTTTCTTAAATCATCAGATGAGTGTATTTGGATAATCATTCAAACTGGGTGGATCTACCTTAGCCAATATTGATGTATAGTTATACCCACCAATATTTCACGTTGGACTAAAGATGATTTAGCTAAGTGTAACTGGAAAAGTAAGGGTCTTCATGCCCTATTTATGACAATGTCAACTGAAGAGTTTAGGCGAGTATCGATGTATGAAACTGTTAAAGAAGTTTAAGATATATTAGAAACCACAGATGAAGGAACTAAAACTGTTAAAAATTCTAAACTCCAGATGTTGACCTCTAGGTTTGAAGAAATTAGAATGAAGGACGATAAATTGTTTGATGAATTCTATGCAAAGCTTAATGATATAGTTAATTCAAGTTTCAACCTAGGTGAGAAGAGCCCTGAGTCTAAAATTATTAGAAAAGTCCTTAGATCCCTACCTGAGAGGTTTTGACCTAAGATCATTGCGATTGAAGAAAGCAAAGACTTAGATACAGTTAAAAAGAGGAACTCGTAGGAGATATCCAAATCTATGAACTCACCATATCTCAATCGAAAAATGTTAACTATATCGTGAACACTATTAGGGAAGAAGAGAGTGAGTCGACTGATGCTAAGACCTTAAGGATGATGAAATAGCTTATTTCGTTAATAAATTCTAGAAAGTGATGATGAATAGGAGTAAGCCTCAAGAGCAAAAAATGATATTCCTAGTAAACTCTCGAAAGATAAACGCGAAAAGAATAACCTTAGGACTTCTAATAAGAAAACCCAGTGTATTAGATGTCATGAGTGTCAGGGATCTTAAAGAAGAATTTGAATAAAAGAAGGTGAGGCATTAGCAATGACCTTGAGTGATGATGAATCAGATTCAAGTGTTCAGAGTGATATATCTGGTGGTGAGGATGAACAAAATTTTATGGCCTTCACTTCCATAGCTAATATTGAATCTAAAATGGAATGTGAAACGGTGGAGAATGATGAACATAGTTAAAAATTTGATGAAGAATATGAGAATGAGATCAATATTCATGAGTCTTATGTTGAATTATTTGAGGAGAGTCTTAAAATCAAGAAGGTCAATAAAGTTGTACTGAAAAAGTTAATGAACTTGAAAGAGAGGGAAAAAAACTCATAGATGACCTTCAGGACTGTACCAAAATTTGAGTGAGTTGAAGCTTATTAGTGAGAACTTAGAAGTCAAAGTTAAATCATTAACACGTGATCTTGAAAAATTAAATATTCAACTTCATTCTTTTATGAGTGGTACTTAGTAACTTGATAATCCGTTAGTGATGAACATGACTGCTAAAAATTGGCATGGCCTAGGATACGTTCATAATGGTAATATGGCTCCTAGTACTTCCAAGACTATAGTTGTCCTATCCACTAACAACGAATTCTATTAATCTTGAACCCTAAGGGCAATAATATCTTAGGATCGAGACATACTAGACAATGTAGGGTATATCATCCTATAAATCGGAGACAACCTTCGAGTTGGTTTGAACCTAGGCTTATTCCCACCTGCCACCATTGCGGTGAATTAGGACACATAAGACCTAGGTGTCGTAAACTCACAACTAGAAGTAAAAGTCAAAATTTCTTGAGCAAGGTTGACTTCCTCGCCAATCAGGTTAGCCATTTGACTGAGATGATGACTCGGTTGGCTAGAATTACTTCTACTACTAAAAAGGTTTGGGTTAAGAAAATGGGTCGTCCTAGGTCTGATGATCAATTGAATTGTTAAGTTGCCCATGTTGCAGTTAAAGCTTAAAATAATTCTATGTAGTATCTTGATAGTGCATATTCTAGACATATATGTGGTGATAAAGCCTTGTTCTCTTCTCTTGATAATTAGAATGGCAGCATGGTTACTTTTGGAGTGGGACTATTGCACCTATCCTAGGTAAATGTATTTTTAATATATCTAGATTACGTGTTATCTCAGATATGCTTTATGTGAAAGGGTTAAATTCGAACTTGTTAGGCATTAGCCAAATTTGTGATGCTGATTTTGAGGTTAGTTTTGTCCAGAAAAGGTGTACTGTATATGATTCTATTGGTAACGTTGTCATCTAAGGTGTAAGAACTTCGGACAATTGTTATGGAGTTCTTCCTAATTCGAACTACGATTGTAGTAGTGCCAAAATTGATGTAACGGAATTGTGGCATCAATGCCTTGGTTATATGAACTATAAGAGTTTGTCGAAACTCGCCAAGAAGGAACTTGTTAATGGCTTACCTAAGCTTCAAAATATTGATAACACTCTACGTGGCATGTGTCCACAAGGTAAATGATTATGGTAACTCATAAACAAACTTCTAAAATCTTGATAGGCAAGCTGCTTGAATTACTTCATATGGACTTAATGGGACCATCTACGACCGTGAGTCTTAGTGGTAAACACTATATCTTGGTTGTGGTTGACGATTTCTCTCAATATACTTGGATTGAGATTTTGAGAGAAAAAATTGAGGTGTTCTATCTTGCCATATCATTGTGGAAAAGACTTAGGAATGAGAAAGACTTTACCATATCAAGAATTCATAGTGATCATGGAAAAGAGTTTGAAAACTCTAATCTTAAGCCTAGATGAGGGAATCCAACATGAGTTCTCCTCGCCGATCACTCCACAAAAAAGGGGTAGTTGAGAGGAAAAATCATTTGCTTCAAGAAATGGCTAGAGCCACGTTTTATGGTAAGGGACTAGTGAAGCTATCAACACTGTGTGTCACATAGTAAACAAGGTTTATCTTAGACCCAAAACTGATATGAAACCATATGAAATCTAGAAAGGTAAATGGTCTACTATATTCTGTGTGTTTGGCAGCAAGTGTTATATTCTGAAAGATAGTGAAAATTTGGGAAAGTTTGATTCCAAAAGTAAAGAAAAATTTCCTAGGATACTCTAAAAATAGTCAAGCCTATTGAGCGTACAGTTCTTGTACATAGGTTGTGATGGAGTCTATCAATGTAGTGGCAGATAATGCATGTAGTGGAGGGAGATTAGTAGAATTGGAACACTTGAGTGTTGATCCCGCAATGGTAACTAAACAGAAAGAAACTTCAGTTCCTAATCTCTCACACACTTCTAATGGTATAGATACACCTAATCAAGAGTCCTCACCCGATGTTAAAACTAAACCTCATAAGAAACATTAATCCAGAGTTAAGACTAATAATTCTACAGCGAATATTATAGGGGATTTAGATGAAGGGATGAAACTTCGTAAGAGAGTTTTAAACAACTTGACCTATACTAGTTATGTGTCTCGGATTGAGCCTAAGAAAGCTAAAGATGCCCTAGGGATGAATATTGGGTAAATGCGATGCATGAGAGTTAAATTAGTTTGTGAGAAACAAAATATGTCATTTAGTTTCTAGGCCTGATGATTATAATTATACAGGTACTAAGTGGATATTTAAGAATAAAATCGATGATCAAGGTACCATAAGTAGAAATAAGGGTAGGTTAGTTTCCCAATGATATATTCAGGTGGAAGGAGTTGACTTTAATGCAACATTTGCCCCGGTAGCTAGACTTGAATTCATTAGAATTCTTCTGGCTATTGCCTGCACTTTAGGATTTACATTATATCAAATGGATGTCAAGAGTGTTTTCTTGAATGTAATACTTCAGCAAGAAGGCTATGTTGAACAACCTAAAGGATTTATTGATCTTAAATATTCACATTATGTTTGTAGGCTGAATAAAACTTTATATGGTCTTAAATAAGCTCCTAAAGCTTGGTATGATAGACTTACTGTACATCTCATGGAACATGATTTTTCAAGAGGTAGTGCAGATATAACCCTATTCATCAGACACATTGAGGAAACCATTACCATAGCTCAAATCTATGTTGATGACATCATTTATAGTTCTCCTATTGATTTTATTGCGCATGATTTCTTTGAATGCATGCAGCAAAAATTCGAGATGAGTATGATGGAGAATTAAATTACTTTATAGGTCTCCAAGTGAAACAAACTGATGATGTGTTCTTTATACCTCAATCAAATTATGCAAAAAACCTTGTCAAGCATTTTGAGCTAAATAGGCAGAAACACACTAGAACCTCATGAGCACCATTGTCCAGTAAGGTTATGATCCTACAGATAAAAGTACTGATTAAACACTATACATGAGTACGATAGGTAGTTTACTGTATCTCATTGCTAGTAGACCTAAGATAGCCTTTAGTATAGGGGTTTGTACACACTGTCAGGCTGATCCCAATGAATCTCACCTGAGCGCTATGCGACATATCATTAAATATGTGATAAGTGTGTATTTCTACACTTAATTAATATCTAAATATGCTTCTTATTGACAAAATGAATGAATTTCTATTCACAATTACGTAATATTTGTTTTTGTAGGTCAAAAATCACCCAAGGAAATAGAACGAGGTAAAATGAGGAAAAAGGACTAAAAGTGTACAAAAATTGTGAAGTTGGGGACCAAAGTGAACAATTCAAGAAGTTGGAGGACATTGGGATGCAATTTATGGAGGGCAAAATTGAAAGAAAAGTCAAAATTCGAGGACCAAATTGTACAAGATCAAAGTTGAGGGCTTGTCGTGCAATTACCTAGGGACTTGTCTACAAAATTAAAACAAAAAATGATTTTGACAGAAGGCACCACTTTTAAAAAATCTGGAATTAAAGCTGCAATTTTTTAATAGGTTAATTAAAACCCAGTTGGGAGCTTGGGACGCGACAGTTTCTTTTCTTCCTGTCTTTGCTGGATCATTTCCTTTTCTTTCTTATTTTTTCTTTCTTTCTTACTTTCATTTTCTTTTCTTCTTGCTCTTTTGATTTTATTGGTATTTTGGGGATACAAATCAAGAGCACAAAGAGAATACGTTTAAGAACTTGGAGAAATATTTGGAGAAATTAAGGCCAAGTTTCAAATAAGGGTTTTATCTATATTTTGCATTTTCTCATTTATTTTGCCATTTTTGTAATGAATGTTATGCATATTCTCCTTTGTTATCAAATGTATAAAATGTGCTAATTAATTGTGTTGGGAATTGTGGTATTAGTTTAACCTAGCTTTTAATTAATTTTAATATTTTCTTTTTAATGTTATGTTATTTATTTTCATGTGTTTCTACTATTGTATTTCATGCATTTTCATTTATGTGGCCAATAAATAATTGTGTTTAGTGATTTGTACATCGTTCGAGAGAAAATTTTGCATTTTAGACCAAACAGTTGAAACATTAGGTTTGTTTAGTGGATAGAGATATACCATTAGCCCTAGGTGAGTCAATGAGCTATTTTCATAAAGATTTAATGCGATTGTTTGGTTTTAATCGACATAGAGATATAGTAGGTTAACCAATCAACTAGGGTTAATTTCACTCGGAAGAGGTAATTAACTAAAATTGGAAAACCGGGTCTAACATCGTAAATAAGTAATTTATTGATTGGCTCGTGGAGAAATTAATTAGGGGATAGTTAAGCGAAACCATGAATCCCAACCACTTTTTTCCTCTAAAAATCTCCAGTGTTTATATTTTCTTATTTTGTAGATTTTAGTTAATTTTCCTTATTTTTTCAAAATCAAATATTATTGTGTGTTTGTTTTTATTGTTAAAGTTAAATTGACTAAAGTCGTGTAATCAAAAATAAACATTCCTCGAGGGATAGACAACTCGGACTCTAAAAATCCACTTTATTGCTTGAACATGACCCGTGCACTTGCGGTATATGATTTTGGCGAACAAGTTATTGGTGCCGTTGTTGGGGAATGTTTTTACTTTGATTACCACTTTAATTAATTTTAGTTTTAACATTTTTTTATTTACTTGTTTGTTTTTATTTTTTTATATTTCCCTAACCCTCGTATTTTTAATCTACCCTGCATTGGTATTCTCTCTTTGCACTGTTCAGCTATAGTTGAGTTATTCCAATCTTGGTAAAATAACAAAGTGTATGCAATGACAAATCTCTGCATGGATTGTCAAGATATGCTTGGAGTATATCCAAGTTGTGAAAATTGTTACACGGTGCATTGTAATAGGAAATGTTTGTTCTCTATTTTACACACGCCGAAACTTCTGAGATTTTGAAAATATTTAATGTGTCGAAAACAAGCAATTGAAAAATCTGATGAAGTGTACATGCTCGTGGGAGATTTTGTAACTGACGATTGTGATGAGTCCATCAAACTTGTGGGAGATCGTCATCTCCTATTGAACGAGTATTTTAAAGAACTTGCCAAGTTGGATGAAAATGATATCCTTATGGGAGATTTCATGTACTGGAAATGATTTCAACAATGGGGGTATAATCCACTCGATGGAGGTAATAGGAAAGACTTTTCAATGTCCATGGAGTTTGATTGTGGACCAATCATTCAACCCAATGAGAGCTCAACTATTGAAGAAGAGCTTAAAATGAGTAAAAATTTAATCCCAACGGGATTAAACGAAGATATGGCAATCAATGAAGATAACATCAACTTACATTCTTCTGACTTAGTTGATTGTCAAGAAATTGTTTTTTTTATTAAACCCAATTATGAGGTGGAAGTTTTCATAGTTGAATTTAAATTTGGAATAGGTAAGTCCTATTATATAGAAATGGGCAATGTTGAGTTTTGGAGATCCAATGAAGAGTGGAACAAAGCCAAACGAAGAAAAATGGGCAAGGTATCAAAAGCCTTCTTTAGGTGCCCGTGATTCAATTGTCAAAGTCGAGCCAAAGACTATAAAAAAGGCTTATTGGGAGGCAATCCAATTTTCTAACTTTTCATTTAATTTTTTGCATTTTCTTATTTTTATTTGATTATCTATCATTGTTTTTGTAGGTAATTTTTGAAATCCCGTGTATCTATGGTTCCTCACGAGTTTGGGGTAAATTGTGTACAAGGTCACTTGCCCAAGTGTAAAAGCATCACAAGTCCAAGTAGAGCATTAGTACCTCTTCACCAAATATCCAACCGGGGAAGTTTCGTCATCCCCTCTCCACTTTTAGCTTGTTCTTTACACATTGAGGACAATGTGTGATTTAAGTTTGGGGTGATTGTGCTTTAATTGTTGTGATTTTGCGTTGACATATTAGATAGCCTTCTCGGTTTAGCATGGTTAGATATTTTAAATTGTTGTTGATTCATGAGCTACAACCAAATATGCTATTTGTGCCTAATTTTTTCAAAAATTGCTTGTCCACGTGAGATCCCAAGTTAATTTGTGCACAATTAATTTTTATCTAGATGATAGAGATTTTTGATTGATAGATAGATTTTTTTGAATTGGTAAGAACTAGGTTGTGAGTTGTGTTTAAATTTTTATCTATATTACCTTCTCTTCTATTTCACTTAACCATATTGTGAGATAAGTTTTGGGGTGGTTAAGCCGATGAAAGATATTATCTAGAAGTGTGTTGATTCCATGCATGTTGAAAGAAAGAAAAAAAATTGTGAGAAGTGTCTTTTGTCAAGTATAAGCTAGGTAATGACCACATGCCAGGGATCTAAACCCCATTAGTTTTGTTGTGCTTAAAAGAATGATTTTGCACTTGTTGAATCTTAGGCCTCACTTCGTAGCCTTTTTTACTCGAGTTATTAAGTCCGTTGGGGTATCTTGAAACCTGGTACCCTTTAGGAGTTATCAACCTAAAACTCGGGGTCAATAAGAAAGCTTAATGGAGTGAGGTCAATCATGAGCTCTATTGAAAATTTTGATGAAATTGTGCAATTGTATTTGATGTTTGAGCTTAGATAACTAGTGAGTTTGAATTACTTAGTATAAGCTTAAATGTTAAAGCAATTATCTAGTGGAGAATCATCACATGGATCGATTTTTGACATTGCCAGTTAGACCCAACCAAATTAGAGCGGAAAAAAAGAAATGAGTGAATTGAGAGCAACCTTTAGATTTATACCCGGGGAAAGAAAAGAAATATCTATTTGAGGAGTGTAAATCTCATGAGCCGGAAATGACATATTTGACCAAAAAGGGTCAGGTTGGATTCAATTTAGATTTTTTCCGTCTTGATAACTTTTTCCTAATTTAGATGATGATTGAAAGTGAATATCCACCCACACACCGATCATACATTGTATAAGCTAAAATGATTTTTGTTAGCATTATTTGGAGCATATTTGTGAATTGATTATACAATTTTACACTCATGGATATTTTTGGCAAGTTGTCTAATGTGTTGGTCATTATCACATGTTGCTTGACCGTGTTATAGATAATCTTGCTCGGGACGAGCAAAAACTTAAGTTTGGGGGTATTTGATAAGTGTGTTTTTCCACAATTATTTAATATCTAAATATGCTTTTTATTGACAAAATGAATGAAATTCTATTCACAATTACAGAATATTTGCTTTCNATTGATTATACAATTTTACACTCATGGATATTTTTGGCAAGTTGTCTAATGTGTTGGTCATTATCACATGTTGCTTGACCGTGTTATAGATAATCTTGCTCGGGACGAGCAAAAACTTAAGTTTGGGGGTATTTGATAAGTGTGTTTTTCCACAATTATTTAATATCTAAATATGCTTTTTATTGACAAAATGAATGAAATTCTATTCACAATTACAGAATATTTGCTTTCGTAGGCCAAAAATCATCCAAGGAAAGAGAAAAGCCAAAATGAGGAAAAATGACTAAAAGTGTACAAAATTGTGAAGTTGGGGACCAAAGTGAACAAGCCAAGAAGTTGGAGGACATTGGGATGCAATTTATGGAGGGAAAAATTGAAAGAAAAGTCAAAAATGGAGGACCAAATTGTACAAGATCAAAGTTGAGGGACTTGGCGTGCAATTTCCTAAGGACTTGTCTATAAAATTAAAACAAAAAAATGATTTTGACAGAGCCACTTTTATAAAATTTGGGGACCAAAGCTGCAATTTTTTAATAGGTTAATTAAACCCTAGCTGGGAGTTTGGGACGCGGTAACTTCTTTTCTTCCTCTCTCTGTTGGTTGCTTTCATTTTCTTTCATATTTCTTCCTTACTTTTTCTTTCTTACTTTTATTTTCTTTTCTTATTCTTCTTTTGATTTTATTGGTATTTTGGGGATACAAATCAAGAGCATAAGGAGAACACATTCAAGAACTTGGAGAAATATTTGGGAAAATCATGGCCGAGCTTCAAACAAAGGTTTTATCTATACTTTGTATTTT
>CAIGRL010024921.1:0-16998 GCA_903798325.1 Fraxinus xanthoxyloides
AAGATTAGGTTCTGGATCTGGCTCTCAGTCAGTCTCCGTAATAGCCGCAATAACCTCATTAGTTCTAATATTTATATTGGTCCGATATTGGTCACAAATTCCATTTCAAAGTCTTGCCTTTTTAGTTTGGACCCCAGATACGAGGGGTTTGTAATTATGATTAGTTTCTTTAGGACTGCTCTGTTTTCCAGATTTTTCCAACTAGTATTATGTTGGAACTGATTTCTATTCTTATGCTTGCATGATTCAGAAATGAAGATTGCTGGAAGATTTGAGCCCTGTGTCCATATGGGCTGTTTTGATCTTGAAGTTTTTGTGGAAATGAATCAAAGATCTAGGAAGGCAAGTAAAAACGATGAAAGATTATATGTTTCCGCTTTCTTTCAATCAGTCTAAATCAAAGCAATTGATAGCCTTACAGCAGACACAATTTTCTTTTGGTCAAACCAATTCATTTTTTTCAAACTCTACATGGATGCAGTGGCAATGCCCTATTTGTCTCAAGAATTATTCTCTGGAGAAAATCATTATAGACCCTTATTTCAATCGAATTACATCCAAGGTATTGTTTATGTCTTATGGTGTTGATATATTCCCTTGCCCCACCCCCAGCAATATATGCGTGCAAATATTGCTTTTCTTGGTTATGATTTACAGATAAAAAATTGTGGAGAAGATGTGAATGAGATTGAAGTTAAGCCTGACGGCTCCTGGCGGGCAAAGACAGAAGGTGACCGTAGGGTTCTTGGGGAACTTGGGCTGTGGCACTTGCCTGATGGTAGTCTCTGTCCCTCTATGGAGGGAGAATCTAAACCCAAACCAGAATTTCCTGAACAGATTAAGCAGGAAGGTGGTTCTGATAGCCATACTGGTTTGAAACTAGAAATGAAGAAAAACCGAAACGGTTGCTGGGAATTGAATAAATCTGATGATATGCTGAAACTATCGTCGACGAATAGATTACAGGAACATTTTGCAAACAATGTCCATAATATAATTCCTATGAGCAGCAGTGCCACTGGCAGTGGTAGAGATGGTGAAGATGCTAGTGTCAACCAGGATGGCGTAGAAAACATTGATTTTGCCACAAGCCACGGCATTGAGCTGGAGTCAATTTCCCTGTCTATGGACCCAAGCTATGGATTTAATGAGCAAAATCCACCTGCACCACTTGAGGACGTAATTATCCTCAGCGATTCAGAAGAAGAAATTGAGCCACTAATTTCTTCTGAAGTGGTCTACAAGAACCACCTCATGGACAATGGTGGAACCACTTTTCCTGTTTCCCAGCAAGGAATTCCTGGTTCTTATCCGGAAAATCCTGCTGCCTTTGGTAATGGTATTGGTCTTTTCAATGCTCACGATGATGATTTTGGGATGCATATGTGGCCTTTGCCTTCTGGTAGTCAAGGAACCCCGGGTTTTCAGTTATTTGGTTCAGATGCAGATGTAACAGATGCATTGGTTGATGTGCAGCATGGTTCTATCAATTGTCCAACTTCGGTTAATGGCTACACATTGACTGCAGAGACTGCCATGGGATCTGCTGCACTTGTCCCCGAGTCTTCTGTTAAACATACTAACGTAAATGATGGCTTAGTTGATAACCCTTTGCCATTTAGTGGTAATGATCCTTCGCTTCAAATATTTCTTCCCACAAGGCCTTCTGATGCATCAACACAGGTTGATATGAGAGATCTTCCAGATGTTTCAAATGGTATTCGTAGTGAGGATTGGATTTCTCTCACGCTTGGTGGTGGCAGTGGAGGGGGTCATGGTGAGTCTGCAGCTTCAAATGTTTTAAGCTCTGGGAATCAATTACAATCCAAGAATGGTGCCTTGAATTCATTGGCAGACACGGGTACGGATGTGTTCTCTTCAACCATAATATTAGCTTACTTTTTCCAAATTTCTTTTTGAAACCACTACAAATTTCGTCCGTGTTTACGAGATGATTATTTTTATTTTTACATGGCTTCATAATGGTTTAAAAGCTAGGCAAAATATATAAAACCTGCCATATAGCTCGACCAAATGAGAACTGAAACTGCATGACATCCTCCTAGAAATAGTTTGGCGGTGTTTTAACTTTTTCTCATTCCTTGGCCCTTCCTAACAGATCTTTTCCAACAATGTAATATTTTCCTTTTTATTTTTATTGCAGCTTCTTTACTTCTTGGTATGAATGATAACAAGTCCAGTAAGACGAGCAGGGAAATATCTGATAGTCCTTTTTCATTTCCTCGACAACGGCGTTCTGTAAGACCAAGGTTATACCTTTCTATTGATTCAGACTCTGAGTAAAGCTGTTCGCGACGATATTTGGAGGACATTACTCCATAGAAAGAAGTTATAATACCAGGTGCATCTCGTTTGAAGAGATTCCTCGGAAGGGTTTGGGGATTTGTTACTGCTACCTAGTTGATCTGTATTTGAACAACGAAGAAGCTAACTTCAGTATCTGCTATGGCAAAAGGGTAATTATCAGATAGCACTACAGCACTCAGTGTGCTGCCTCCTGGAACATTACTTTTGATTGGTGAGCAGTTTTAACTCTGTTTTATTTATCAGAGTTAGTTTCGCACAATTCTTAGTGTTTTTCGACTTCATTATCATGGATCTGCCCTTCCTAATAGGTCAGAGGCACATTCTTTTTCTTCTCTTTTCTTGAATGACCTGCAGGTATCTTTCTGGTTTATTGTACATTTGGAAGTTGTTTTATTTGAAAAATTGAAAAAAAAAATAAAAAATAAAAAAAATCCATTGGTATTACTTCCTAGGTGTAGTTAGCAGGCTTTAGAAGAGGAAAAAGGGTCTGGTTTTGCCCTTTATAATATGAGCGAAATGCCTGTAAATGTGTCAACTTCACATTCAGTGACATATAGCACCTTAAGTTATATATATATTTTGGAGTGATTATTTAACAATGCAATATTTGTATTTGATGATCCTATTTCTAATTCATTTATGCTGTGGAAATCTGAATTGGGGTTGGGTTGGGAAAGGTAAAGGTTTTGTGTTTCTTCGTCGTGGTATCTGCATTTAGCTGTATTTGATTTGGAATTTTGCCGTGATAAAGAAGATGTATTACGTTTGGAATCGAGGTCTATAATGTGATGTTGCTCGTAATGGATATCTGCTACAGACATATTTACAACGTTTCAGTTGAACTTACAGAACTGGACCGTGGTTTGTTTTATGACAAATCACCAACAAAACGTACTCAATTTTGGTTAGCCCCTCTCTCCCTTGGTTCTGCACGTCATTGTCGGTGTTGATCGAGGCTACCTCTTTTCTCATGGTCTATTCTGTGATTGATTAAAGAGGTAAAGCTCGGGGTGGTGGCGGGGGAGAATTTTTTGTTGAAAGCAGGTTTAGAAATGCTTTGAGTACATACCTATAGAGAAAATTCCCCCTTATCATGTATTTTAAACGTAGGCTTACTGCCGCAACGCTTAAACCATTTTCTCAGCTTGAATCTTGTCCGACACACAGAGCAATACCATCTGAGACTACTCGACCAATGTCTTCCACTTGCAAAAACCTCTCCCTTTTTCAGCAAGCTTGCTACCATAGGAAATGAATTCTGGCAGCAAATTGTTTCGTTGATAATTTGAATTTACGATAACGATGTTTAGAAGTGTGCTACCCACTTATTTGAAAGGGCATTTTGCAACAACAATATTTAAGAAATTCAAATAAAAAACGAGACTATATTGACATCCAAGCTACAGAAAGATGAGCCATAACAAGTTAAAGCTCATCTTTACGTACTTGTATCCTCTCATAACAAGACTAGATTTCTTTTTCTGCCGTTTGAAAAAACTTTTTCTAAAGGATTCCTCGAACGGTTTAGGATTAGTAATTTTATTTAGAAATCGAATGGATTCAATCTTGTACATACTCGAGTATTTCTGTTCCAATTTTTGCTTCTTCTCCCTCCGAATCAAACTTTTCCTTGCCATGTCTCAAACACATTGTGAACCCATCTTCTCTTGCTCCACATATACCCTCTAGCTTGTATATTCACAAGCTCACTAAATGTTTTTGCAAAGCAATTAAGCAAAGCCTAAACACCGATTTCGTGTGGACAATAAGCAGGCTGTGACGGAAGAAGTCACTCGAAATAACTTCTATATGAAGATATAAACGGAAACTTTACAAAAAAATTGAATAAAAGCCTCGTAAACTTCGTGGATTTTCTTGGTCTAAATAAACTTAAGCTGATCCATGACCAATCTCGTGACATATTATTGTAGTCCAAGAATGGAGTATCTCATAAAACTTTCACCTCACACCCAATAAATAATGCTCTGACATTGAAGACCTTAGTCACTTTCAAACTGTTGAAGGCAGGTGTTTTGGCATCCGGACAAGGATGAGACAATGAATGATTACAAAGCGGGATGACCACTTCCTCTAAACTCTCAAAAGTATCATCATTCTGATCTTAGAACAGTCCAGTAAGTATAACGTTATTCGGGGGGTAACGATTTCAGGTGGCCAATGCTGTCACTATTGAGACTTCGAATGTCTGAAGCTTTCACAGCATGGGCAGTTGTGCAAGCTCTCACGAATGTAAATGTCACAATCGAGACAGAAATGTTGTTTGCATTTCGGACAAGCAACAGAAAGACCTGGCAAGTTTCCTGCATCAACATTAACCGGCTCAACGTGGGAAAGAAGCATAATGCAGATAATGTATCTACACCAAGTACAAACAAGCAAATTCTCAAATGCTAACAAGAAATCCACAATCCCAAGCTGCTGAATCCATAATTTCCAGCACGTATAATGATTGCCTTAAAACAGGTGCTTCTCACGATCTAGCACAGAGACAGAGTATTAGGTGAAAACATATTACTCGGTTCTAGAAAATGGTCAGAACCATGGCCGAACATTCTAGTGCCAGAGACAGCTTAAAGTGATTATGAATATCCTGTCAAGGAACCAGCACAAAACTAACATTAAACACAGTTGGAAGGTTATTTCTATGGTACATGTGAGAATAGATATCACGACATCAATCACTATGGCAAAGTTACATCGCTTCCATATGGTTGTCAATTTATAAATGATTTATAAATTTAGTCAAAATCAAATATTAATTTCAACCGCATATTCATAACTATCACTCATTTACTATGCACGCATTCCGAGGGACCCACTACAATTCCTCTTTATAAATTTGACAAAAGGAGACTTAATTAGAAAGTAACAACAGATCATTTCTACGGGTACATAATCCAGTGTTTTTTTTTTATGTTTTTTGTCATGTCAAGTAGAAATAGAGAGAGATTGCCTGGTTGTATATCCCCGCCTTACAGAAAGCAGACAAGTACTGAACAAATAAGATCAGTGACTGGGCTTTGTGTAACCATCGATGCTCAAAATTACTAAAAAGAGCATAGATTTATCTTCTAGCAGATTTATCATGTAGTTTTTTAGTGTAGCAAACGATTTGCTTTCATCACAGCATTTGTCTGGGCAAGGAAATCTATCATCTGCGCCTTCCTAGATAATTGCATGCACAAATTGCTTCACCAAAAGCTATTGTATAGACATACACAATAAAAAATGAAAGATGTTATGCGTATCAAATCACTTACATAATATTTTACCTAAACAACACGTGGCGGCCCCCTATTGGGAGGCGCCTGTAAACAAGTGGCAAACATCATGGGAAATTGGGACACCCCAAATTGTGTCCAATCACAATTTTGTAATGATTACTTCCCACTTTGGCTCCATCATGATGGAGACTAACCTCAACAGTCAATAAAATTTAGGTCAGCAGCACACACATTGAGTTTGGCGTTGTAGCTCATTTGATGTAAAACATGTCAATTTGCCTATTTTTTTCTTATGAATGGGAGTGTAATAGTCCCTCATTGGAATAGAACTCAACTATTGTATTAAATCCACTTCAAAACTCACTCTACATTAATACAAACATACTATTTCCTTATTATTTGAGCAATATTTTACTATTTCAATGCAATTCACTTATTTTAGCTCAAATTACCTGTCACAAATCATCAGTTAAGTTGACAAATAGACCCAATCCTTTTTCGACGTCAATAGTATTCATGGGATGAAATACTCCAAGTTTGTAAGTTTGTTTATATTATTCATTATCACATTATCACATGAAATCGAGTTTGTGATTTACAAAGAAATCTTTACTCACTAAATTTTCTAAACCCTTTTAAGGCATGTGGTCATTGGGATTTGAGTCGGTCGGGGGCATGAGGAGACCGAGATCAAAATTTATGTTCAACCTTTAGACATGCAATGAACTTGATGATGCATGTTGTAACTTATAGGTTATCTATTTATGTTATCAAATGTCTTTTATGTTACGACTTTATGTTTAAATTTCGGCATGACTTTTATTAAAACACGTTCTAATAAAATATGCGATGCTAATTTATGTTGCATCCATTGCATTATGTCGTTATTTAAACTTTTACGAGAACAAATTGTAGTTTTTCTAACATTATTTTGGTTTAGGTTTATTCATTTGTATTAATACAATTATATTTTGTACTTATAAATTGAAACGTTAATTTTGAAGTTCAAAGTTTTCATATGAAGATATTTTCATTGGTGTTGATGTATTGTTGGTAACCCTTTAAGTTGCGCTACACTAAATCTATAATAATAGAATTACTCAATAATTAGGTTTAGAATTAGCTACTTAGGGTATGCTTTGGAGTTTTTCCATATAGTGCGTGTTATGTAGAGATTAAAATCGAATTAAAATAGAAAAAACTAGTCGTTATTGTTGACTTTTATTAGACGAGTGAGACCCAATAACGACTATATTTTTAATTTTAATTGGATTTTAAACACGACCGAATACGCCTTTAGTTTTAGTATAATTTGGGTAGCATTTCTCAACCCACCAAATCATTAATTTTTCGTCTTTTTCAAATTTTACCCTCCCTAAAACAATTATTTTACTAGACCAAAATTCAATTATAAGTAAAAATTTTGCTTATTAATAAAAAAACTTATATAAGCAAAAAAATATAAATAAAAAATAAATTATATGATAAAATTCACTTTATGTAAACAATTGCTTATAAAGTAAAAATTACTATTAAGAAGACAAAAATTAACTTGTAAAATATGAAAAGTCATAAGTAAAAAATTCAATGTGTTGAAGAATTATTTAAAAGTATAAATTGATTTACAACCGGTAAAATTTAATTGTATGTAAAGAATTATCTATAAATTAATAATTTGAGTATAAGTAAATATTTTACTTTTAAGTTAAAAATTACTTTTAAATAAAATATTAGTTATGAAAAAAAATTCATAGAAAAAATTATAATTTAAAATTTCACTAAGTGGTTTACACATATCCATTTTTTTATATGAATATATACAATTTTATTCTTTTAAAAATTGATATTAAAAACCATTTAAAATTAAATCGTTCATAAACGTTCAAAATCGACACTTTAAAAAATTTTGGTAACAGGTAACCAAAACCTTTGAGCATACCCTTAATATTAATTGAATACAAAATTATTAAAAGAATTACGAAAATTAAAAAAGAAAATGCAGTAATGCAATTACAAAAATTAAATTAATTCGAGAAACAAATGTATTGTCAATCTAGTTGAATACTAGAATCAGACTAGTTTGATTATCGAGATAAATGTTTAAATGACCATCGATTTTTAACCATGTGACGACTTAATTGTTCTATTAGCCATTGGATTTTAGTTTGTCATTGTCCATTACTCATCAGATGTAGTTAAAAAAGATACTTACGTGGAGGATGGAAAACCAACTTGGCATGTAAATTCCTTTCTATTATAAATTAATTCGCCAACTCAGCACCATGTTATTATTTTCCAAAGAAGACATTCACCAAACATGGCCTCACCAAAATCAAAAGTAATGTGTAGCTAAGAAGGAGCTTGAAATCCAGATGAAAACCCAGTTCGTCTTTATGATTGAAGTCGAGATTATGAACCCTAATCCTTTAAAATCCACATATACATATTTTCCATGTCATGCTGAACCAAGAAAGCATCGAGTCAGAGATACCAAGCACCTTGAATGAACTTACGAAATGGATTTGGGGTTTATGGCTTGAGGTATAATTTTGGTTTTTGAGCAATTCTTATGACGATTTCAGAAGATAAATGAAATAAATTTGGAGGTGAGGGTTAGGGATTTGGAAATGATAAGGTGTGTTTCGGATTGTTCGAAAATGATAAGGCGTGTTTGGCTGACTTGGAAGATCCACTTAAGCATTTAACGATTTAAGTAGATTTTTCGTTGTCCACTTGTACCAATGTATTAACGGAAATCATTCGATGAGTAACTAAGTGCAACAGTGCAAAATTCAATGGCTAATGAGACAATTGATAAAGTTCGATGAGTAAGTCATGACCCGATGCAAAGTTCGATGACCAATGAAATATTTAACTCTTTAATTTTATGCCATTTTGATCCGTCAAAGATTGCGTTAAAAAATTGATGAAACTATTTTAAAAATCTACGAAGTATTCTATTAAAAAAATTCCAAAATTATTGACTTTATTTAAAATTAAAAAAACAACTTTTATTAAAATTTCAAGTAGTTGTTGAGTTAATTCTCCCAATGGTCACTAAACTTATATCCATGTTTTTGATGCTCATTCAAGTATAAGATGTTGCATGTTGATTACTAAATTTATCCAAACGTTAGACATTACTGACTAGCATAACTTCTATTTCAAACCATTTATGAAATTAGCGGCGTGCTTAACGGAATGCACATGTGTGTCGTTAACAATCACCACGTCTTCAATTACTCACTAAAACTCGAAAAACATCTTTGATTGCTTACTGAAATTTGAGGTGGTCGGATTTTGACAATTAAATTTATAAAAATGACATCGACTTGTTTTTGGTTAAGAAATAAGTACCACAAGCGCATGGGGGCCGGAAAAAAGTAATAAAAAAGACAAACGAGTCCGAATTATCGATCCCATGAAAATTAATTACTCAATTACATAATAGTTAAATTTAATTTTAACATATTATCATAGAATTTTAAACAACTTTAATCATTTGAAAACTCAAATTTATTGTGTAGTTCGTTGTTAATATAAAAATATGAATTTTGCAACGAAATATACAATAAATTTTGCAACGAAGTACGCAATAAATTAATTAAAATTTGAATTTTTGTAACGAAAAATCCAAAATTTAATTTTAACAATAAAACACACAATAAATTTGAAATTTTCAAATAATGAAAATAATTTAAATTTTGAAAAATTATGTTAAAATTAAATTTATCTAATTGAATAATTAGGACTCGTTTGTCAACTTTATTGTCAAATTGGTGTATGTGCCGTGCCGTAAACATTTTTTTAATGAAGAACGTGATGACGTTATTTTGATGGCTAAAATTCCACCGCCCAAGTTCTAGTGGGCAATCGAATGCATTTTTCAGATTTCAGTGAGCCATCAATGACGATAGGAACAATTACCTTGTGTATGTTGACATTCACTATATCTAAAAGGGTTAAAAAATCATTTTCGACAAGATTTCTTACCAGATTCTTTTGCAGATCCTCGCCGTACATATATCCCCCGCAAATCAGCACGATTTTTTTGGTCAAAAATACTCAATTTGTTAATAAAATTCCTAATTTGCTTGTCCCAGCAGCTTTTAATTACTTAATTTATTCATCATTTCGGTGATTATTAAGAATCAGATCATCAATTGCGTTGCTTATTTCTCCCTCGTGTTAATGAACGGAGCAAGAAGCAGGTAAAAATTGATTATTGATCGAATTTTAACCGTTAATGTGTGATTTAATCGCTCTAGTTTAAAATTTTGGACATAATTTCATTATCATTACTGCATGTCGTCATTTTTCTGAATATTGTGGATGTAGTATTTTGGCTTTTTTATTGAATTAGCCCATTATTCAAATCAATCTGCTTTCGTATTGAAGTTATTTTGTTTGCTAATGAATAAATAATAGTATTGCCATCAATGACAATGAATGTTAATTATTTTTATTCTTTTCTGTTTATTTATTGGACAGAAGGTCAAAGTCATTATGTATTTAAAGACTTGAAAAAGTAGGGTTTTGCCTGTATTCAATTGTACTCTGTTTTAAAAATAATAATAATTAAACTGGAGGCTCTATGATGTTTGGGGTTGAGTCGCAACGGGATCAATTTGGTCAACTGTTTCTTTCATTTTGATGAGTGGCACCCGCAGGAGTAGCATAGCTAATTGGGATTTCAAAGCGCTCTTCAGAATTTCCTTTACCCATAGGTATTCATCAACATTTTTTTTTTTCCTAATTTTAATTTTTACTGAGAAATTTTAGAATTCAATAATTCTATTTTTAACAGTTGAATGTAGCCCTTGTTATTGGGATTTATCCTAAGTCAGTTCTGATCTAGATGGAACCTGTGCCCATTTTGATTCCAAGGCTGCAATCCCGTGCTTCTAAATGCAGCAGACTTATACTTCTTATAGATGGTTATTGAACTAGTGGATAATTCTAATTGTTTGTTTTTCCGCTTTTCAGGTTTTGCTATCGATTTTATTCGCTATAAATTGTGAATCAGTGGACAGTTTTAGTTTTGTTAAGTCGAACTCCATTGCCTGAGTGACATAAATGGGTTGCTGTTGGTGTTTTGAGTTTTCATTTTCTAGGAAACCCAAGGGGATGGGATCCAGCGGTGGAGCGGGTAGTCATACTTCACAGGCTTCGTTGTTGTCGAAGGAAGGGGAAGATGACGATTGTGGTTCTTACAATGGTTACATGACAGATGTTGGGAGTGAAGATGACTGTGAGTTCCAAAGCCCGACAAAACGATCTGAGGAAATCCTTGTGTACAGGATGCAGCATGGGTTAATTTGCAGGGAGTTTCCTGTTAAAGAAACCCATGAACTCATTCGCTCAGAGGTATAATGCATAACAAGTGTACTTTTCATTTCAACTGCCTGTACTGGAGATTTTCACTTTTAAGCAAGGTGTTGGTGAATTTTTGACCGCATGTTCATATATTAATGCACTAAATAACTTGCTAATATTTTCGCAGCCAGACAAGTTTGTTATGTAGAACGCTTCCCTACGAGCCATATTCGGATTATTTATTTTTGTCGAGAAAGGTTTATAGTAGAACATATCTCTATGAATACCTTGGTTTCTGTTATATAGTTCGTAGATGGAGTTTGAAATGTAGTTGTTAATTCGACGAAACCCTCCCCCAAACCTTAAGAAGCACCGACATGGACACTAGTATTGGACACGACAAAGACATGCAAACGTGCAATTTTTTTTTTTGAAAAAAAGAGTTGACAAGGTGATTAAGATAACATTATTTTTTATTTTTTAATGTAAATTCATTTTTGTTAGCTTCGGCAAGCTAGAATTTATCTCTCAGCATGTTGGGAATGGATTTCCTAACATTTTCAAATGTACAAAACCAGAAAATAATATGGAAACGCCACTTGACGTTTCCACCATGTGTCAGTGTCTAACATAATGTATCTCCTAGCATGTCAGCAATGTGTTGGCAACTTGTTCAAATGTACAAAGTTAAAGAATAATAATTTGGACACGTCATCTCACATTTTCAACATGTGTTGGTGTCGTGCGATGCCGACACAATGCATCCCTTGGTGCGTCGGTGCATCCTAGCCCAAATTCAAATGAAAAAAGTGGGGGAAAAAAAGAGAAGAAAATAAAACCAAAAGGAAAAGAAAGAGAATAGAATTTTTTTACCCAAATAAAAAATTAATAAATCAATGTACAAATGCATGCGACCTTTAGAAACCTATGTGCTTCCATGATGTGGTCTTGGCAATGAAGAACATATGTACCGTGGCTGTGTTTTGCTCGATGTTTTGCATTTTATATTAGTGCATCATGAAAAATAAAACATCTGATCCATATAGTTGGGGTGCAGCGGTTCAGGAGGGTGGGGTTGTAAATCAACGTGAGTCTACAGAATTAGATGATGGTCAATGCATATTTTTAATTCTTTATACTTGAGGAATGAGGTTGGCCACAAGTTCTTACCACTTTAACTAAGCGTGCATATGCAAATTCATATATTTTTATTTGAATGAAATGTTTTATTTATATATATTATGTATGAGTCGGGGTTGTAAATCAATCTGAGCTTATACAGAAATAGATGAAGGTCAGTGCATATCTTTAATTCTTTATACTAGATGAATGAGGTTGGCCACAAATGCTTACTGCTTTAACTAAGCATGCATATGCAAATTCATATATTATTATTTGAATGGAATATTTTTTTTTATCTATGTTATGAAGTATTCTAGTCAAGATGTTATTGTGTGCAGTTTCAATTACAATATTTTATAGCTCGCATTAATTTATATAGGACGAAAATGGGAACAAGATGGTTAATGAGTATGTTCGTGAATACAAAATTGGTGCTGGTAGCTATGGAAAAGTGGTGAGCACATTGCTGCAGTACCATACCATCTAGCTCTACTTGATAGAATCTAATTTGTAGTTTCATGCCCTGCAAATGTTACAGGTTCTCTACCGCAGTCAATTAGATGGGAAACATTATGCGATAAAGGTAGTGTCTTCCTTCATACTTGCTCAAGTGTTTTCATGATATACTCTTTCTACAGTTAGATTCTTATGAAGTTTTTCTTTTGGTATAGAGTTCTGTCAGTTGTGACCTGGGTCAAATTGTTACTATTCACAAGAATAATCACTAAAAAGGCTTGTTATTTTGAGTATTTATGTGCCCAAATTTGGTAAACTGTGGAGAGGTTTCCTGTATTTATTTTCTGATGAAGGACTTCTGTCAGGAGATGAGTCCTAGATATTTTGAGACTGACTTTACAAGGATGTTTCCATATATCCAAATACCCGTTAGATTTTCAAATCCACTACAGAAGATGTGGTGCTTGGTCCAATTTTGTCAGTAATCTAGGGATTTATTAGTATTCATGAAGATAAAATAAAACTTCTGGAAAATGAGGACTTTCAATAGACAATAGTGGTTTAACATGGTAGCTATTCTTGATATATGGATGCAGGCGTTTCATAAGTCTCATTTACTAAAACAGCGGGTTGCTCCTTCAGAAACTGCCATGAGTGATGTTATACGTGAGGTATTTTTGCACCTTATTCTAGTGTATAGTTTTAGATTATGAGAATTGTCAATCTTAGGTTTTGTCACGATTTTTTGGATCTTGCATTCTTTATGTGGTTCAGCATATCGACCATAATGTATCTTATTGCTTCTTGGCCTGCATAACCTGTAATCAAGTCTATATAATCATCTTTTTTGGTGATGAGCGACGTATTAATACTAACTATGATACTACCATTATTGCTAGTATTATTATTGTTACCATATAATATAACAGCATGCTATCTATAAACCTGAGATGGACCAGTCTGTTCATTCCTTTGTTTATCTATGAATCGCGTTACAATTTGGACGAACAGCATACTAAATCTTACTTATGTTTTTAGGTTTTAATTATGAAAATGTTGAGCCATCCCAATATAGTTAATCTCGTTGAGGTGATTGATGACCCAGCAACAGATCACTTCTACATGGGTATTATCTGCTGTTAAATTTTTTGCTCCCTTCCCACGGCTGAAGTTGCCTGTTTGTTTGACTGCAAAACTTCTTTTCTTCAGTTCTTGAATATGTGAAAGGCAAATGGGTCTATGAAGGTGCTGGTCCTCCGGGTGGTATTGGTGAACTTACGGCACGAAAGTACTTGCGGGATATAGTTTCTGGGTTGATGTATCTTCATGCTCATGTATGACTCTGTCAACTTCTGTTCATTTTTTGTCATCTTGTGTTCAAAGTAACATATCTGGTCAATAGTTGAATTTTATGTACTCCTTTTACTAAATAGTTCGAATAAGTTGGATTGACCTTTTTGACTTCTATACAATGACATTTTGATTCCCAGTGTGTTCAGTTAATTTTATGGATCCTGATAGATCATGCAAATGAACCTCGTTATTATACAAAATCAGGGGTTGATCCTGATGGTCACTGAATTTTAGTTTTTGTGACAGGTTGGTTATTGAGTTTGTCTATGTAACTTTGCATTAATGGAATTGACAATGAGGTCGATGGAGTTGATATGTGGAGGTAACTGCAAGGGGCATGGTATCACCATTCTTGCAGTGGCTAATAGACTTGATTTCTTGGAGCCTGTTTGAGCCTCATTTTATTTTATTTTTTTTGATAAAAATGCATTTTGAAATAGTATTTTGATTGAGAATGCGTGGTTAAAAAATAAAGAAAATTTTTGGGTTTGTGTGTAACATTATTTTATTGAAGAACGTGTGGTTGAAAATAAGAGAGAAAAAATGTATTTTAGAAATAATGGGTACCAAACAAGGGCTTGACATAAAAATTAGAAAACACACTTCCTCTCTCTTCCAGCACGGCAAGTCCCATATTTGTGGACAAAACTTGATTGCCAAATTCGATTTTACTGAAACTCAAACTTGAGGTTTAAAATTTTCCAGGATACAATCATCGTGTTGAAAACCAATCTATAATGGCCTGTCCAATATGCATTCAATGCACAAGGTGGTGCTGGCTTTCTTCTTTCTCAAAGAGAAAAAAAAAATATGGAAAATTTGTGTAAGAAAATTATGGTTCCTTTTTTATTATTAGTATTATTTATTTAAAAGATTTGATCTATTTTTAATTGGATTGAGGACCCTTTTGGACGTTGATTATGTGGGTGTTTTCATAATTAATTCTTGAGGAGAAATTTGGTGTCTTCTCTATAATTTTCCTCTTATAGTTTTGCCCAAAAATTGGGGTTTTATCCTAGAGAATTTCAAAGTGTGGAATTTTAAGGAATCAATCATCGACTTAAAGAATTGGAGAAGAATACTGCTGTAAGTTCTGTGTGATATTGATGTTCACAACTTTATTTTGCCAATTCAACCAAGTGATCAGATAAAGAGTTTGGAGATATCTATTTTCACTCATTGAATTTGACTTGATTTCAATTTCAGATTCATGATAGATATTATTTACTTAGTGCCTGTTTGGGAGATATTTTGCCAATATTTGAATCAATTATTTGACCGTTCCCAAAGGAAAATGATTCCACTTCTGCCATTTTTTTTATTTCACAGTAATAAATTATCATATTAAAATTGAAGTCTAGAGGAAAAAGACTATATGACCCCTATTTTTACTTTGAATTACTTATAGACATTTCCATCAATCATTATGTTTGACTATTCTGAAAGGATATATTTGGAAATGAATTTTTAGATGATAATTTACTGATTAGGAAGTAAAAAAAAAAAAAGAAAAAAACCGCTTGTCTGGGACCCTCTTGCACCGTACCAACAATAAAGAAATTAAGGTTAATCCAATTTAAATTGCTCCCAGGGCTTAATTTTTGGAAAAATCATAATTTCTAAACTTGCTTTTGTCTCCAAATACTCAATTTGAGCTGGAAGTGAGAGGAAGTGGAGTTTTATGCTGAGTAATCATTTCTGTTAGCCCACATCATCAACTCCGTCCACCATGTCGTCAATTCCGTTGAGGTAATTAACAAAGACAAATGAAGAAAACATGAAGTTTGGTGACTAGGTCTTTAACCCCAAAACATTGCATTTACAAAATTATAGCATGATATATAGGTCTAACACCAATTTTCGGCATGCTGAACAAGGTTTAAAATGTGTAGATTTCTTGCTGAGTTCAGTGTTTGTTGACCTAAAAATTATCATGTACTCTTTGAACATGTTGGATTGACTAACATTTGGGTTCTTTGTATTAAATTGTTATATGCTTGTATCATCTGCAATAATGTGTTGGGGACTTGTAATAACCAGTATAGAAAAAAGTATGTTATCTAAGCATTCAACTAAATCATATTTCTTGGAAATTCCACTTAGAAGTCTTCCATTGTATATATTTCTCCCTGTTTACAATAGCATCACTTTCTCCTTCCTCACCCCCAGGTGGTTCTCACGCTTCCTTGGAGCTTGATCTTTCACCATGGGATGGTGGGAAGAGAAAATAATGAAATTTTGATGCTTCTTAGAGGCTGCTTTCTGTTTTAAGGGTGATCTTTTCTCATTGCCATGTTCATTTAGATGGTGGGCTTTATAGACACGGTATTCTGGTAAATAGCTGTTTTTCATTTCTTAAATGATGAAAAAGTTTTTGGTTTGTTTGATTTTCAGCAATGAAATTAGCATGAATTACTCAAATTTCTCTATGGATACTAAGCCCCTGTTTGGAATCCATTTTCATTCAAAACTCATTTTTAACCCCACATTTTCCTGTTAAAAAATATTACACGTAAATCCAAAATTTTTCCTTCTTTTTTAACCACACGTTCTCCAAAAAATCACTATTTCAAAGCGCATTTATTTTTTCCAAAAACCTCATTTTATGGAGCCCAAACGGGGGCTAAATTGCATGTCAGGGAATGCATTAAAAGCATTTTCTTCTACATATCACACCATATAAGGAAAAAAAAAAAGAACTAAAATTATTTCAGTTTTGTACGAGTTTAATATCTTAATTTACCCTTTTTGTCATGTTGAAATTCTCAAAATATTTTTGGCACAAGTATGGTGCTTTACAGAACTTGAATGACCATGTCTTTTAAGTCATCATAATGCATGAATTAAGATTTGAAATTTCTAGTTGCAGAGGTGCTGCCTGATAAACGTGCTCACCATACATTAAATTGAGGCACAATGCTTAATCTTAGAACAACTCAAATTGGCTAATTTGCCCTCCTATCATTTTTTGTTGTTTTTTTGCAGCACAAACTGTAATCATCACGATTCATTTTCCTTTCAGTTAAACTAACGTTGTTCACTATTTCTTCAATCTAACAGAATATAGTTCATGGAGATATTAAACCTGATAATCTTTTAGTTACTGGTTCTGGCTCAGTTAAGATTGGTGATTTCGGCATCAGCCAGGTTTTTGAGGTAAGAATTGTTTTCTTACTAT
>CAIGRL010024938.1:0-10388 GCA_903798325.1 Fraxinus xanthoxyloides
CCTTCATTTCATTAACATAAAAAAGTGTGGGTGAATTTGGATGTCTAGGTCAAGTCATCAATTGTATTCCTATACTGGTTAGTATATTGTTACCCGTGTGAATGAGGTGTGACAATTTAGTTCCCTATAATCTATACACATGAACCAACCAATCATTGTTTTTGTGGGGACTATTTCACCAAGTTCATTTTTCACTACCGTAACTCCTAACTTTTTAGGGAATACCTATGTAGGATTAACCCATTTACTTCTGGGATAGGGTAAATGATACATGCATTTAACAATTTAAGTACCTCATTTTTCACTACCTCTTTCATTGTGGGGTTTAACCTACGCTCTGGGTCTCTTCTAAGATTAGTTTCTTTTTTCAAGATGAATCCTATGCAAGTAAATCAAAGAGGTAAAACCTTTTATGTCAGGTATGGTCCAGCCTGATGCAGATCGATGATCATTCAAAATGTTTAAAAGTTGCTTACATTGCCATGAATTCAAGACTGACGAAATAATTACAAGAAAGGTATCACTTGGTCTATGAAATTTGTGTTTAAGTCCTACAAGCAGTAGTTTCAACTCTAGTTTGGGACTCTCAATGCTTGATTGGCTTCTGTCCTCCAGTCCTTTCTACCAACTCTTCAAACTTGGGCTGCAATGGTAATGCTCCATAATCCTGAAATTTTGCAAACACAGCATAAATGTTAGTATGCTCATCATCATCAAAACTAGATGGGTTTCATAATTTAAGAGAAAAGAATTCAGATGAAATCGGTGTTTGTAGGTGTTTGCTCCTAAGTGAGTGCATCGATCGTAAATGTTTGATCACTAATAAGTGTGTTTTTTCACACTCATTTAATACCTAAATATGCTTATTATTGATGAAAATAGTAGATATCGACTCACAATGGTTAATTTTGGCTTTTGCAGGTCATAAACCTAAATGAAAAGAGAAAAAGGCAAAAAAAAAAAAAACAGAGAGANAGCATAAATGTTAGTATGCTCATCATCATCAAAACTAGATGGGTTTCATAATTTAAGAGAAAAGAATTCAGATGAAATCGGTGTTTGTAGGTGTTTGCTCCTAAGTGAGTGCATCGATCGTAAATGTTTGATCACTAATAAGTGTGTTTTTTCACACTCATTTAATACCTAAATATGCTTATTATTGATGAAAATAGTAGATATCGACTCACAATGGTTAATTTTGGCTTTTGCAGGTCATAAACCTAAATGAAAAGAGAAAAAGGCAAAAAAAAAAAAAACAGAGAGAAAATGGGATCAAAAGTGCACAAAAACATGAAGTTAGGGACAAAAGTGCACAAGTTAGAAACTTGGATGACCTTGGGTTGCAAATTTTGGAGGGTAGAATTGATATAAATAACAAAATCTGAGGATCAGATTGTACATTATCAAAGTTGAGGGACCTGACGTGCAATTATGTGGTGGACTAAGATGGACAAAAGAAAGGAAAAAAAAAAGAAGAAAAAAGCCCTTGTTCACGCACAGGCTTAATGTGGTGTACGCGCGAAAAGGGGTTTCTAATAGACCGAGACTAAAATGGTTAAACCATGCACGCTCACCAAGAATTCCCGTGCGCGATGCTTTCCGGCTGGGCAAATTTTGCATGTTTCGCGTAAATTTCGGGACTTTTTCTACAATTTCACCTAGACGATTTTGTCCCTTTAAATACCATTTTTTATTCAATCTAGGGCAAGAAACATATGAGAACACTTCAAATGGAGAATAGGCAAGAAGAAGGAGAGAATATCTAACAAAAAATTGGGAGTTTGAAAGGGATATTAAAGAGTTCAATCTATTATATCTCATAGAATACATTCAAGGGAAGGTTTTCTTCTATTTTCTTGAATTTTTCTATTAACTTCTTCATTTTGTAATGGGTTATGTCCTTATTTTCTTATTGTGCTTCTATTTTACAATGGTCCAAGTGTTTAATGTTGGGATTTATGGTGTAACTTGACCTAAGTTTCATTAATGTTAATATTCTTCATTTAATGCTTTAATTACTATGGTTAGTGTGCATTTATTATTGTGTTTCAATTTTCATCATGTATGAGACTAATAGATGATTGAGTTAAGTGGTTTGTGCAATCATTGAGAGATTGTTGTGCATTCTTGACTAAAATAAATTCAATTTTCATCATGTATGTGACTAATAGATGATTGAGTTAAGTGGTTTGTGCAATCATTGAGAGATTGTTGTGCATTCTTGACTAAAATAATTAGTGCCCTAGGTTGTTTTAGGAGATAGAGATATACTCTAAACTTTAGGTGACCTAGTGAGTATTTTCACATAGATTTAATGTAGTAGTTTGGTTTTAATTAATATAGAGATATAGTAGGTTAACTAATCAATTAGGGTTAATTTCGCTCGAGAGAAGTAATTAACTAAACTTGGAAAATCGGGTCTAACATCTTAACTTGGTAATTTACCTTTTCGGTTTATTGCGATATTAAAGAAATTACGGTTAAGTGACATCGTAAATCCCAACTTATTTATAATTCAAATTTCCTTCTCTTTTATAATTGTTATTTTAATTGATCTTCAAATTCATTTTCTTTTTCGTCTCACATATAAAATCAAAATTGTATGTTTTCAATTGTTAAAATTGAGTCAACGATTGTGTAATTAAAAAAATACTCCTTGAGGGATCGATATTCGGACTCTCAAGTCCACTTTATTACTTGAACGCACCCGTGCACTTGCGGCATATAATTTTAGAGAAAAAGTTTTTAGCGTCGTTGCTGGGGAGTGTTTTATTTTATTTACCATCTTAGTTGATTCTAATTTTCACAATTTTTATTTTTTATTCTTTTGTATAGCTTTTATATCTTTATTGTGATGTTGACTTCTTAATTTTTAGTCCCTTATGTCTTCGGTAGTGTATGCTTCGTTCGAAAAGTTTTGATCTTTTCGAACTTGATACGGATATTGAAAGGGTTTTTCGAAGAAGGCGACGGGAATAAAGGGAACTAAGAAGCCAACAATTGATTGAGATGGCCCGACGAGGAGAAAATGTGGAACCCAATGCTCAACTAGAAAATATTCTACAAGGCAACATTCTATCGAGTTTTGGTAACCAAGCGGGTAAAGCTCAAGAGCCTACTGTAAATGAGGAAGATATGCTATATAGGGACTTCATGAACCCTCATGTGGTAGAGAATGAATCAAGTATTGTCTACCTTTCATATGGGCATCCAAACTTTCAACTTCGACTGGATGTTATCAATTTGTTTTTCGATACCATTTCATTTTATGGGAGGACTGATAAGAACCCACACTCTCATGTTACACGATTTGTGGAGAATGTTGTCGATTTTAAATATAAGGGCGCGAATGTGGAGGTGATCCGAATGAGATTACTTGTCCATACATTGAAGGATAAGGCAAAGGGTTAGCTTGAAACTTTACCAACCGGGAGCAAAATTAGTTGAGTGGAGTTTGTTCAAAAATTTACAACCAAATTCTTTCCACCCGCGTGAGTGGCCAAGCTTAAGCATGATATAACCACCTTCCAACAATTCGAATTGGAGAGATTTCATGAGGCTTGGGAGAGGTTCAAAGATATATTTCAGAAATGTCCAAATCATGGAATCACAATGGGGCAACAAGTAAAGTATTTTTATACCGAATTGACTCATTCTATCCGTTCAAATGTAGATCATCTTCTAATGGTTCAATTAAGAACAAGAGTATTCGGGAAGCACATGATCTATTTGAGGTCATGAGCGAGTAAAGTGCTATGTGGCTGGATAGGGGTCCACAAAGAGGAGTTGGTGGAGCTCAAGATGGTGAAGCCTTTTCAATGGTACTAGAAAAGATTGAGTCCCTAGCAAAAAAGGTAGAAGGACTTTCTACATCTACATCTAGCTCTCATTCTGCCCATATGATACAATCTCTACCTATTTGTGATATTTGTGGAGCAAATTGCCCTAGTCCGAGTTGCCCATTATTAGGTAGTAATTTGGCATCCACCGAGCAAGTGGCATATGCTCAAAACTTCCAATGCCAATGGTAAAATCCTTATTCTCAAACTAATAACCCCGGTTGGCGAAATCATCCAAACTTCTCTTATGGGAACAATCAAAATGTGCTAAACCTGAGACCACAAGAGAAGAAAGAAGGACGAAAAGAGGCCATTGTTAAGTGGCGAACCATCAGTTGCAATATCAAGAACTCAATGATGCCTCAATAAAAAATTTGGAGCGTCAAGTGGGCCAAATATCTAAGCTTCTCTCCGAAAGGCAACAAGGAGCATTGCCTAGCAATACCGAAACAAATCCAAGAGAGAATGTGCAAGCTATTACCACTAGAAGTGGGGTGCAATTACCCGAAATTATGGTGACATGGCCAAGGGTTCAATCCAACAAAGCACTCATAGAGAAAGATGTAATTGTTCAAGCAGCATTGAAGTAGCAAGGAAAGTGAACCGGAACTATCAATATCAAAGGCTCCAACACCGGTTAAGGCATATGTACCTCCTATTCTCTTTCCACAAAGACTTCAAAAGTATAAGCTCGATGTTCAATTCTGTAAATTTTTGGAAGTGTTCAAGAAGCTACACATCAACATCCCATTTTCTAATGCCTTAGCTCAAATGCCAAGTTCATAAAGGGCATTCTTTCCAGCAAAAGAAAACTTGAAGAGCATGAGATGGTAATGCTAACAGGAGAAATGTAGTGGTATTTTACAAAATAAGTTACCTCTAAAAATCAAAGATCCAAGGAGTTTTACTATTCCATGCACAATTTGTGATTTAAACTTTAGTAAAGCTTTATGTGATCTTGGTGCTAGCATTAATTTGATGCCTTTGTCAATTTTCAGGAAATTGGGCTTGGGAGAGGCTAAGGTAACCACAATGTCCTTTCAATTGGCTGATAGATCTATCAAGTATCCAAGGGGTGTCATTGAGGATGTCCTAGTCATAGTGGACATGTTCATCTTCCCGGCCGATTTTATAATTCTTGTTATGGAATAAGATCATGGCATCCCTATTATCTTGGGACGGCCATTTTTGCTATTGGTCGAGCTTTGATTGATGTGAAAGAGGGGCAACTTATTTTAAGGGTTCAAGACGAACAAGTTACATTCAATTTCTTGAAGGCCATCAAGTACCCATCTGAATTCAATTCATGCCTTCAAGTGGATGTTGATCATGTGGTGGCCGATTCTCTTTATAGGTTTTTTAAGGATTCTCTTGAAACATGTCTTACACGTTCTTCAACTACCAAGGATGGGGATCCAGAAGTTGAGCACATGGTATATTATTTGGGGGCTACACCATCTTGTTCTTACAAGAGAGCACCATACTTTGAGGATTTGAACAAGAACTCTTCCCCACCACTACCTCTCTTCAACGAGCATGTATACTTGAATTAAAGCCTCTTCCATATCATTTGAGGTATGCCTATTTGAGAGATGTATCTATACTTCTAGTTATCATTTCCAAATCCTTGAGTTGGATGAAGAGAAGTTACTTTGGGTGTTGAGGGAACACAAGGAGGCCATCGGTTGGACTATTGTAGATATTCAAAGAATTAACCATTCATTGTGTATGCATAAAATCTTTATGGAGGATGATTTAAAAGCATCAGTGGAGTATCAAAGGAGATTGAATCCGAACATGAAATAAGTAGTGAGGGCTAAGGTTGTAAAGTGGCTTGATGCGGGCATTATTTATCCGATTTTAGATAGTGCATGGATGAGCCCTGTTCGAGTGGTACCAAAAAAGGGAGGTGTAACAATAGTTGAAAATGAGGACAACGAACTTATACCTACAAGACCCGTGACCGGTTGGAGAGTATGCATTGATTACCGCAAGCTCAATAATGTTACTAGAAAGGACCACTTCCCTCTTCCTTTCATTGATCAAATGCTTGAACGATTATCAGGGTATTCTCACTATTGCTTTTTGGATGGGTATTCGGGCTATAACCAAATTCCAATAGCCCCGGAGGATCAAGAGAAAACTAATTTCACTTGTCCACATAGTACATTTGCATATAAAAGGATGTCTTTTGGTCTTTGCAATGCACCCGCCACTTTCCATAGGTGCATGATGGCTATTTTTTCTTACATGATGGAGAAATATATTGAGGTTCTTATGGATGATTTCTCGGTGTTTGGGGTCTCGTTTGATAGATGCTTGAAGAATTTGGAGATGGAATTAAAAAGATGTGAGGAGACCAACTAGTACTTAATTGGGAAAAATGTCACTTCATAGTCAAAGAATGCGTTGTTCTTGGCCACTGATTTTACGCAAAGGGATGTTAACAAAGCAAAAATCTAAATCATTGAGAAATTACCTCTACCAACTTCGATAAAAGGGATAAGGAGTTTTTTGGAACATGCCGAATTTTATAGGAGATTTATCAAGGACTTCTCAAATATCACAAAGCCGCTTTGTTCCTTACTTGAGAAGAAAATTACTTTTGATTTCCCTCAAGAATGTCTTCATGCTTTCAACACTCTTAAAGAAAAACTCGTCACTGCTCCTATTATTGTAGCTCCAGATTGGGATCTTCCATTTGAGCTTATGTGCGTTGCAAGCAATTATGTCATTGGAGGGGCTTTGGGGGCAAATAAGAGATAAAATCTTGCATGTTATCTACTATGCTAGTTGAACCTTGACTGATGCTCAATTGAGGCTACTACCGAAAAAGAGATGCTCTTGGTGGTATCTACATTTGATAAATTTCAATCTTACCTCATTTACTCGAAGGTGATTGTTTACACCAACCACTTGACCCTCAAGTATTTGCTAGCAAAGAAAAATGCTAAGCCTCGATTTATTAGATAGGTTCTTCTTCTACAAGAGTTTGACTTGGAAATTCGTGATAAGAAGGGGACCAAGAATGTCGTTACCGATCATTTGTCTCAACTTGAGCACACCAAAAAAGCGGTGGATGGTGAAATAAATAAGCTATTCCCCGATGAACAACTCTTGCAAATCATGCATCTTATACAAGTCACTCACACACCGTGGTATGCGGACCATGTGAATTTTCGTGCTAGTGGCATCACTCCCCCGGATCTTTCTTACCAACAAAGGAAGAGATTTTTCGCTGACATCAAGCATTATTTTGGGAAGACCCTTTGTTATTTAAATAAGGTCCATATCAAATTATCCGAAGATGTGTGCCGAAAGATGAAATGGAGGAAATCCTCGAGCAATGTCATTCATCTCCCTATGGTGGCCATTTTGATGTCAAGAAAACTACATCAAAGGTACTTCAATCGGGTTTCTATTGGCCCACATTATTTAAGGATGCCCATACTCTTGCCTCTAAACGTGATAGATGCCAATGTAGTGGTAATATCTCAAATCGAAATGAAATGCCATTGAACTCTATATTGGAGGTAGAAATTTTTTATGTGTGGGGTATTGATTTCATGGGGCTTTTCCCTTCGTCATTCTCAAATCAATACATTTTGGTGGCGGTTGATTATGTGTCCAAGTGGGTCGAAGCAGTGGCTTTGCTCACTAATGATGCTCTAGTGGTAGTAAACATTTTTAAAAAAATTATTTTTTCTCGCCATGGCACCCCCCGAGCTATCATTAGTGATGGAGGTAAATATTTTTGCAATCGCCTCTTCGACTCGTTATTGATAAAATATGGATAAATCATCGTGTGGCCATCCCCTATCATCCCTAAACTAGTGGCCAAGTTTAGATTTCGAATAGCCATCATGCTATTCTCTACAGTTCTAGACAAACACATTGTGAAGCGGGAGTTCTTTGTTGGGCAACAAGTTATTCTCTACAATTCTAGACTCCGATTGTTTCCTAGAAGGCTCCACTCAAGATAGTCGGGTCCTTTCACCATTGCAAAAATCTTTCCACATGGGGCGGTTGAACTTTATCATGAAGAAAAGGGGAACTTCAATGTCAACGGGCAACGTTTGAAACCATACTTGGGAGGTAGTTTTTCGAAAGAGAAATCATTCATTTTCCTTGACAACCCAAAGTGATCGTGTCCCAAAAGTCGAGCTAGAGACTTTAAAACAAGCGCTTGTTGGGAGGCAATCCAATCTTCTTACCCTTTTACTATTTTGATATTTACTCATGATTAATACTTTTGCAATCACATTTTTTACTTAATTCCATTTTTTGTAGGTAGTTTTCGAAGTCCCACATATCCATGGTTCCTCACAAGTTTGGGGGTAAATTGTGTACAAGAAGGTTACTTGCACAAATTCATTAAAAGGATCACAAGTCCAAGTAGAGCATTGGTACCTCTTCACCAAATATACAACCAGGGAAGTTTCATTATCCCCTCTCCTTTTTAAGCTTGTTCTTTTCACATTGAGGACAATGTGTGATTTAAGTTTTGGGTGATTATGCTTTAATTGTTGTGATTTTGTGTTACATATTAGATAGCCTTGCCGGCTCAGCATGGTTTGATGTTTGAAATTGTTGTTGATTCACGAGCTATGACCAAATATGCTATATGTGCCTAAAATTTTCACAAATTGCTTGTCCATGTGAGATCCTAAGTAACTTTGAGCACAATAATCATGATTAATTGTTATCTAGATGTGGAAATTTTTGGATTGATGGAGAGATTTTTGAATTGGTAAGAACTAGGTTGTGAGTTGATTGAAAAATTGCATCAACCTATATTATTTTCTCTTTCACTTTACCATATTGTAAGATAAGTTTGGGGGTGGTAGAGCCGGTGAAAGGATATTATCTAGAAGTGTGTTGATTCCATGCATGTTGACAAAAAAATTGTGTGGATTGTCTTTTGTCAAGCATAAGCTAGGTAATTACCATATGCTAGGAATCTAAGCCCCATTAGTTTTATTGTGCTTAAGAGAATGATTTTACCCTTGTTAAATCTTAGGCCTCACTTCATAGCCTTTTTTACTCGAGTTATTAAGTCTGTTGGGATATCTCAAAACCCAGTAACCTTTGGTCTAAACAACCGGAAAGCTATCGACCTAAAGTTCGCTATAAGGGTCAAAAAGAAAGCTTGAGTTCAATTAAGATCTTTGCTTGCAAAAAACAAGTTGATGAAATTGTGCAATTGTATTTGATGTTTGGGCATAGATAACTAGTGGGTTTAAATTACTTGGTATAAGCTTAAATGCCTAAGAATATCTAGTGAAGAATTATCACATGAATAGATTTTTGGCATCGTTGGTTAGGCCTAACCAAACTAGAGCGAGAAAAGAAATGAGCGAATTGAGAGCAACCTTTAGATTTACACCCTGGGAAAGAAAAGAAATGTCTATTTGACGAGTGTAAATCTCACGAGAGGGAAAGAAAATATTTGACCAAAAAGGGCGGGTTGAAGTCTATTTAAAGATTTTTCCATCTTGACAACATTTTCATAAATAGATAATGATTGAAAGTGGCTATGCACACACGCACCGATTACACATTTGAAAAGCTTAAATTATTTTTACTAGCATTATTTGGAGCATATTGGTGAATTGATTATACAATTTTACACTCGTTGATTATTATGGCAAGCTATCTAATGTGTTGCTTGATTGTGTTGTAGATAATCTTGCTCAGGAAAAAACAAGAATTTAAGTTTGGGGGTATTTGATAAGTGTGTTTTTTCAAAATCATTTAATACCTAAATATGCTTATTATTGATGAAAATAGCGGATATGGACTCACAATTGGGTAATTTTAGCTTTTGTAGGTCATAAACCTAAATGAAAAGAGAATAAGGCAAAAAGGAGAGAAAATGGGATCAAAATTGTACAAAAACATGAAGCTAGAAACCAAAGTGCATAAGTTAAAAAGTTAGAGGACCTTGGGTTGCAAATTTTGGAGGGAAAAATTGATATAAAGATCAAAATTTAAGGACAAGATTGTACATGATCAAAGTTGAGCGACCTGACGTGCAATTATGTGGAGGACTAAGATGGATAAAAAAAAAGAAAAAAAGCTCGTGCTCGCGCGCAGGCATAATGTGGTGCGCGCACGAAAAGGAGATTCTAATAGACCAAAATGGTTACACTATGTGCGCACGCCAAGAATTCCCGTGCGCAATGCTTTCTAGCTGGCAAATTTTGCCTATTTCGCATAAATTTTGGGACTTCTACAATTTCACCTCAGACAATTTTGGTCCTTTAAATACCATTTTTCAATTCCAGGGCAAGAAACATATGAGAACGCTTCAAAGGGAGAATAGGCAAGAAGGAGAGAATATCTAACAAAAATTTGGGAGTTTGAAAGGGATATTAAAGAGTTCAATCCATTATATCTTTCATTCAAGGAAAGGTTTTCTTTTATTATCTGAATTTTTCTATTATCTTCTTCATTTTGTAATGGGTTCTCTCCTTATTTTCTTTTTTCTTTTTTCTTTTTTTTTATTTGCTTCTATTTTACGATGGGCTAAGTGTTTAATGTTGGGAT
>CAIGRL010024973.1:0-10293 GCA_903798325.1 Fraxinus xanthoxyloides
GTGGCCAACAGAAAAAGTCTTCAAATCAATTCTTCCCTGCACACGTAGCACGGCGTCAGTTGCCCGAAGCCGTTTCCCAGAGTGGTTGGGAGTGACCGCAAGCACTCCGACGGTCAAGTCAGTGTAAAAGTCAACCGGAATAAGGTCGTCGGCAGCGGAGTTCTGGCCGGGAAATTGTCGATATAAGTTGCTTGTATTTATACAAAGGGTGGGAAGAGGAGGACCATTGGATGAGGAGACACGTGTAATCAGATCCTGAAGGTTCGTCCCATCCTAGCGCTGACCTGTCTTTCCATAGGTTGACTGACATTGAAGACCTTTGACTGATTTGACCGTTTGGCTCCAGCCACACGTCCCGTCAGTCAGTGATTTGATTTTGGAAAGATCTTGGTGAAGGGGATCTCTGTCGGGGCGAGGCGTAGCGGATGTGGCAGGGTAGAGGCGGAATGCGGGCCTTTGCATCCGCAGTGTATTGCGAATGTTCGCCCCTTAAGTGGTCACTTCGACATGTGCAATTAGGTCGTCCCCATAAGAGATCGCCTCGGACCTACGTGGCAGGGTGTTGACAACATTCTCTGACACGTGGCGGTGAGGTGGCGAGTCTAGTTCTAACCCGTAACAACTTTCATATTTTACGTCTTTCAAATTGTCGGGGGATGAAACCAAAGACTCCCATGTATTAGCTGGATCCAAAAGTTTAAAAGTTAAAATGAGGGGTGCATTTTGTAAAGTGTAAGCTGAAAAATGGGGAACAATTTACACCTTTTTTACAAAAATGAGTGAACTCTGCTGTAATTTTCCCAAAATTTGATTCCCTTGTAAACGTGCACTGCCTCGGCGTCTCAATCGAGTTGTAGAGAGGTATCATACCCACGGGCGAATATACGGATACACTGTACAAAACTGAAAGGGCTGTGAGTGTTTGTAGAGCGAGAAACAGGAGAAAGACGATTGGCATGGAGTCCTCGGGGAAATGGTTAGAGAAGGCGCTGCTTGAATTATGCAAGAAGGTGGAAACGGGCCTAGAATTGGATGGGGAAATCATATCGGGCCTTGTTTCTTATTGCGAAATGGCTTCGCCTCTTGATGCCAAAGAATACCTCGATGTAATCATTCTATTACTCTTTCTGTCTTTCAAGTATTACATTTGTGGATTTTTCCGATTTCTGGGTTTTCTTACTTAATTTATGCATTTCATTGATTTTAAAGGTAATTTTGTGGGTTTCTTGATGTAAATAAAGATATGATTGTTTTAATTTGTATTGCAATTTTTGGGCCTTTAATTGGTGCATCCGTGGTAATTTTAGGGGCCATGGAAATGCTAATTAGAATTTGATGATACTTGAGAAACACTAGAATTTTGCATTGGACTATATCAAATTTCCTTTTTATTGGTGGGTATGTCTGATGGGCATGGAGCTTGTGTGGTTTTAGTCTATATATAACATTCTGCTTAAATTTTCGATTATGTTTAAAAAAAGAAGGCTACTTTATGTTGATTTTTTTGTTTTTCGGTCATTTGAATTTATACTATAAAGGGTTTCTTGTCAATTTAGATAAATAAACACCTATGCTGTATGCAGATCCATAAGGCGCATATTGATGCTAATCAAATGGCCATCAACTCAAGTATAAATCAATTCACCAAAATATGTACATACGAAAAGTGTACATTTTTAGCAAGTATAATACGTGAGTTGCACAACGAAGTGTTCAAGCAAGTGCTATAAGGAATTTCTGGGTGATTAGAACCGTTGAAACCGTAAGTGTTGTATTGATAACAAGCGGAAGGTAGATAATTGTAAACATAACCACTTTGGAAGGACAGAAACATGTAAAATGAAAGTCGTCATAAATGAACTCCTTCCAGACCAAACGAACTGGAACCAAAGATTGCCAGGTAGACAGACTATGAGATTTAGTGTTTTAAATGCCTCTGTTGATTTATACTGTACAATGAGCACATAAGTAGAAAATTGATTTTGTTCACAGTCACAGTTACAGCCTACAGGAAACTTTTCAGTTCACGTGACTGCTGGTTACCTACAATTTCCTTTAGAAAGTGTCCAGGGCAGTTTTGATACTAAACATTGGTGTTTCTTTGAAAATATACCCGTCGAATTCTCACCATTCTCTAGTCCCTCTCATACACAAAAGGAACTACAATTATAAATTTGCAGACATATAAACACAATCTTATTAATGATTTTTCTCAGACAAACACATGGTTGAAGCATTGTCTTTTTTCATTTGGTTTGGCAAATTTTGATGTATCTAGCGAACATTATTTTTCATATCTTGAAAATTCATTTATTATAAAAATATTGTTCCAGTGCATCCTTCTGCTTAAAATCACCTTCTTCATTGTTTGGTATTTCTTTCTATGTTCACACCCTTGCGATACCAATACTCTTTCTCTTAACAATCACAATGTTTTGAATGCTTTTAGTTTATATTACTTCTTATCTTGTTGGCAAATTTGGAAATTGACTTCTATGTTCATAATCTTTGTTACTTGGACTCTAGACCCATGTTGAACACACACAAGGACAAGGGTACGAGATGCTTCTCGGATGCTTTAAATTAGAAGAGGATCCTTTCATATCGTTTTTGTTATTTTAGTATTGTATTTGATATGATTTCTAATTTTTATTCACATTTCTAGACTTGTAATAAAATTTAAATGAAGTATCGCAATTTGAAATTTAATTTGTTTCGATTTACAGTTAAATGTATAATCTATTTATCCCTAAAAAATGCATCTAAATTATTAGTATATAGATTTCTAAATTCTAAGTTTATAAGACATGTGCACTTACCTGGTTTTAATCCTTTTAGATGTAGGTATTAGGGGGTGGGGAAGATCTGACTACTTGATATATACATATATCAGACACCCACCCCAAGCCTAATCAACATAGCCCCCTTTTGACATCCTTTTCTTTAATTTATTTCTTATACTCATTTTCAACCACACATTTATACAATAAAATATTCTACACGTAAACCCAAAATGTTTCCCTACTTTTTAACCACACATTCTCCAAAAAATACTATTCAAAAAATGTTTTTTAAATTTTAGGGATGTCAAACAAGGGCATAGTTGATAATCATATACACTAAGGCTCCGTTTGATATACAAACGAATGGTATTTTTTCAAATTTTTTTATTTTTTGGCAATTGGAAAAAATTCTAAATCCAATGGTACAAGAAATTATCACTTTAATGGACAATTTCCATAAAAAAAAAGTCAAACGGACACCAAACTTTCAACATTTTTGAGGTAAAAAATTATATCAATCAAACACAATTAATTATAATTTCCAGTAAAACAATTTCTAGACAATTCAATTCCCTGTAAAACATTTTTTTCCGTCCATTTTCCTCCTTTGCAATCAAATGGACCCTAATTTATTAAATCACATGTACTGTAAGAAGAACACACAGGAATCTCATTATTGAAAACTATGCATTTTGTCTTCGCATATCATTACATATTTCTTAAACAAGCACACACTGAAAATTTCTACTTGTTTCCATTCTAGAGACGTGTGTGTTTTCTTACCCTATCTTGGAAAGTTCTAACATCGTTAATTTTTAAAATTTTTATCTGCAGAATATTATTGGCGAAGAAGCTGGTGAAAGTGTAATTGAGGAGTACCTAAAGCGGAGAGGCCATGTGACTATTGGCAACAGCAGTCAAGCTACTCCTACTTCCAATTTACATGCATATGTTAAACCATGTACAGATGAAGGCCCTGTCATAGCAGCTAAGAAATCACAGAGAGCTCCAAAAGAGACTGTTTCATCCACAGGACATGAAAATTCAATAAAAACTGTTACATCAGAAACACAAAATATACAGAAAGGAAATCAAGCTAGTTCCAGAAAGAAAAAGGCTGGGAAAATTGTTTCTCTTGCAGATGCTGCAAAAGGTTCAATTGTATTTCAGCAGGGGAAGCCATGTTCATGCCAAGCCCGTCGGCACCAGTTGGTAAGCAACTGTTTATCATGTGGGAAGATAGTTTGTGAACAAGAAGGTGAGGGACCTTGTAATTTTTGTGGTGCTCTTGTCCTGAGGGAAGGAAGCACATATGGTGGTCTGGATGAAGGTGCTGTGCCTGTATCAGATTCTGAGGCAGCTGCTGAAGCTTATGCAAAGAGGCTTGTTGACTATGATCGTAACTCTGCTGCTCGTACAACAGTTATAGACGACCAAAGTGACTACTACGCTATTGAGGGAAATAGTTGGCTTTCGGCCGAGGTCTGCATTCTGTTTACCTGTAACACATCAAGCTTCACAGAAAAGAAAACAGGTCCTTGTGATATTTATTTATTGGTGGGATCCAAGTTTTGACGTACTCTACCTTCTGTTTGTTCACAGGAGAAAGAACTTCTGCAGAAGAAAAGGGAGGAGCTAGAAGAGGCTGAAAGGGCCAAAAGAAGTAAAGTAGTTATGACATTTGATCTGCTCGGCCGCAAGGTTAAAATTTTGTTACCATAATCCCTCCTGTCTTTTTTGTTATATCATGTTCCAGTAATTATTTATTCAGATGCACTCCATTCAGATATCTGTAAGATTGTGCCCTTGTATTGTTTTACTCCTCTCTAGGCAAAATTCTACCTTTTTTTATTTTATATTATTTTTTTTTTTTTGAGTTCTACCCATAGTCATATTTTGGCTTCTTATAAGTACATTCCCACCCTGCTCTTGTATTTTTTGACTCTTACCTTTTTTGTTTCCAATGTACAAATAGAGTAAAAGACTTATTTCTAAGGTGCATCCTTGTTCTAGTTATTTTTATATGCAACAATCTTTTGACTGTTACTAAAGATAGAGGCCCCCTGAAGTATACATTTCCCAATTTTAGCTTGGCTATCTTAACATTTAAAACATTGCAGGTGCTTTTGAATGAAGATGAAGCTTCTGAAGAAATGCAGAACAGTATTTTACTCCGGCCACCAGAGGAAAGAGAAGCAATTCGCATAAGACCAAACCCAAATCTCAGAATTCAACCAATTTTTATAGACCCAAGTCCTAGGAATACTTCTAAGGAGAAGAATTTAAACATAGGCCTGAGCAGTGGTCTGTGCTTGGAGATTAGTGGGAGAGTACAACACATTACCAATGAATTAGAAATTTTGTGATTGCTGGCTGTTTGTATGCTGCTTCAATTGACGGTTCTTGCATCAGCATTCCGTGAGTGGGACTTGAAGTAACGAACATGTTCTCCTTGTTCACGTTTCTATGTTGTTCTCAACCCCCCTCCAACATAAACTAGAAGAAAACTACTCTTGCATGTGGCTCCAAAGTGTGAATGCCGTGTCTTTGCTTTTCTATTTGGAGTAATATTTTTCCATTGAGCTTGTTTAGCAAACTCATAAGTTTGTTTTTTCACTGATTATGTGGTTGAATTGCTTTGCCTTTTCTCTGTTCAACCATGCTATATGTACACCAAGGTTGATACCTTGGTTTGCACTCATGAGTTGATAGATTTTAATATATTGATTTTAACATCACCTTAATACATAGGGAGGTGTAAACCAATGTGTACACAATGGGTGTACAAGTAGCTTAGTCCTTTGTTTATCTTGGCATTCAGAAGGAAGTCTCATCGTTCTAATCTAGAGAGCCGTGAGTTGTGACACGACAAAAAGTAGAAAAATATAGCTAAAATTCAAAACAATGGTTTTGCAAAACTATTTTGTACAATTAACACAGTTCCTTTTCATTTGATACTCCCGCCCAGAGCTCAGTCGTGCAAGTCAGTTTAGGTACTAGTGTCTACATTAGTACAGCTGATAATTGGTTTACTAGGGGAAAGGCAAGAAAGTGAAAAAGGCTATGCGCAGAGGAGTTTCACGGGGGGAGGTGACATTCTTGGATTGGATGATGGGGAAAAAAAAATGAGATTAAAACAGTCCAATGCAGTGTTGACGATTGGTATTTGGCAAAAAAATCTGTGAAATTCCCTTGTACTTGTAGCATTGTGTGCTTGAGAAACATGTTCTAACAGGAACAGTGCGGGAATTTTACTAACAAAATTTTCGCACATTTAGACTGCCAACTCTGAGACGCAGCAGCTAATCTTTCCAAGAGACGTCCAAGTTATCAGAAAATTATAGATACCATCTCCAACTATTGCCTTTATTCTTCGACCCACAAGCTCCTTACCAAGGAGGATCTCCATATTTGGATTTTTGCTGTATCATCCAATACTATATGTCAAACATATCCGAAGAGTAGAAGCTTATGTTAATGTTGGACTCATGTCACTCATCATGATGGTTGGACATCACTCTATTGCAAATAAACAGAACTTCCTGCAACTTTCTGAGCTTTCTCAACTAGCATGAGGCTTCTGCGGCAAATAACATCATCCCATTTTCCAGCTTCAGCAAAGGCATTAGAGAGAATTACATGATCTTCAGAACCTTGGGATTTGTTTTCTGTTATGCAGCTAACCAAGTTCAAGCCTAGACCGGTATTGCCATGAATTCTACAACCATTCATTAACATTCTCCAAACAGGTGTGTTCGATTCTAGAGGCATTTCTCCAAGAAATTGACGAGCCTCCTCGATTCTTCCAGCTCTTGCAAGCATGTCAACCACACATCCAAGATGCTCAATCCGAGGTTCAATATTGAAAACTTTATGCATAATGTCGTACAAATGTTTACCATCATCAATCAAACCAGCATGGTTACATGCTGACAGAACACCAATGAAGGTAACAGGATTAGGATCAATTTTCTCGGCGCACATTTGCTCAAAAGCAGCAAGAGATTTCTTTCCTTCACCGTTTATGGCATGTCCAACTATGATTGATGTCCATGAGACGACGTCTCTGTTTAGCATTGTATCGAAAACAGCTCTAGCCCTATCCATGCTCCCACATTTTGCATACATATCAATAAGAGCATTTCCCAAAATTACACTTTCTTTACCTTGATCGTTACTCCCTAGATAAGAATGTATACGAATACCCTCATCCAGATCTCCAGAATCACGACAAGCCATAATTAATCCTACAAATGTCACTTCATCTGGTTCTACGTTTCTAGACTTGATCCTGTAAAAAAGCTTTAACGCCTCAAAGGGAAGTCCACCTACCACATATGAATGTATCATCGAGTTCCAAGAAACAATGTTTTGCTTTGGTAGTTCCTCGAAAAGTTTCCTTGCTGACTCGACTTCTCTGCATTTTGCATACATGTTGATAAGTGCTGTCCCTACCGAAACATCATAATCCATTCCCATAGCTTTTACATGACTATGGATCAACCTCCCCAATTCGAGATATCGAGAAGAAGCACAAGCTGATACCAAGCTACTATAGGAAACTCTATCAGCTTCTATTTTCTTACTCCTCATTTCTTTGAACAATGCTAAAGCTTCCATACAATCTCCCTTATTAGCATACATTGAAATCATAGTATTCCATGAAATCAAATCCTTGTGAGGCATGTTATTAAACACTCTCAAAGCATCATAAATGCATCCTAACTTAGCATACAAATCAATAAGCACATTGCATATCTCAACATTCAAATCCAATCCAACTTTGCAGCAACAGCAGTAAAGTGCATTTCCAATACTGAGCTCCCCAAAATCAACACAACCAGATATCAAAATAACATAACTAACATAATTAGGCTCTACATTCGTACCAAAACAACCCCTCAACATTTTAATAAACAAACTCAAACCCACTTCAAGATTTCCTCTTTTTACATGCCCAGATATCATACTATTAACTGTAACAACACTTCTATCAGACATTCTATCAAACAGTACATCCGCATAACTCATTAAATTAACAAAACCCACGTAAAAACTCAAAAGACTGTTCAATATATTCACATTACAATCCAGGCCAAGCTTTACAATATAACAGTGTATTGACTTACCCTCACGAAAAGCCAGAGCTTTGTTACAAGCTTTAATCAAAGAAGCATAAATAAAAGGATCGATGGGAAATTGTAAATGGGATTTCTCATTGGAACTTTTCGTACTGGTGAATAACATTTCTTGGAATAAAGATAGTGCCTTTAATGGGTTAGTATTTGAGGCGTGTCTGATCATGAGATTCCATTTGAGAGAGCAGGTTTTTGGTTCTTGGATTTGGTGGAAAAGGGTGGTTGCATGGGGGAGGCTTGAGGGGTTAGAGAGGTAGAGTTGGAGGAGGGAGAGGAGAGTTGAGCCGCGGTGATGGTGGTGGAGGCCGGTGGTGATGAGTTGAGAGTGGAATTGGAGAAGGTGGCGAGAGGAGATGAGACTTTGGGGTATTTGGTGGAGGAATGGGGCTAATCTTTGGATTTGCATGGGGTATGAATGAAAGAGGCTCCACTCTTTCTTTTTCATCACTTTTTATATACAAGGGAGAGACAATGTGTGTTTTTTTTTGTTAAAGACTCTTTTGTCCCTTTTTAAAACGAAGTTTTAAGTTTTTATACTAATTTTCAACCACATGTTTACGTTAAGGGTGTTTGATGCACATTATTGAGAAATGAATGTATTTCATGATGTAATGTGATTAAAATATAAGCAAAATTTTTGGATTTACGTATAATATTATTTTATTGAAAAAATGTGTAGTTGAAAATGAGTTTTGAAAGAATGATTTTTTTTAAGAATGTGGATTAAAAAGGGGCATAATAAAATATTTTGTATATAGACATTTTTTTTTCTATTTTTTAACAACACATTCTCTAAAAAGTAAAAAAACTCCATTTTTTTTTTTTCAATAATGGCTATCAAACAGGGGCTAAATACCAATTCAGGTATTGACCTGAAAAATGAAAAAAGATTGAAAATATACTCGGCTAACACGTTAGATGCATTGAAATATATCGATTTGTCTAATTTTGATCTTTTGATCCATTATGAATAACCACCTTGTGACGCACCTTGCTTTGAGTCGACCTATTTTGGACTCAATTGTAGAGGTTTTCAAACTCTAATCTACACATGCCGTAATATAAGAATTAATCTGCTCTGTACAGGCCTGGCACAACTAATTCTCTCATATCACCTCATTAAACCCCCCCACCCTCATGTTAAAAAAACACCCTCTGTCTCTCACATTTTGCTCTGCCAAGCCTGTAAAAGGCCTTGCAGAGCAGCATTGCTCTAATATAATTGCTACTAAATTTAAATAAAGAGTTTACAAGACAAAGCTTGATATTTATTTGTGTGACATAGTATGTAGGCTTTGCTGTTACTAAATTGTGTTCAATTAATGTCCTTTAATAATTTCAAGTTTTCAACTCCTTCAACCGGAGTTTTATATTAATAAATATTATGAACTCTTTCGTGTATTTTTTTTTCCTTCAACTCTACACATTTAAGAAAGATAGTGTGAGCAAATGAACTAAAATACTAACAATTTTGGGTTAGGATTTTCGATTTAAACTTTTTAAGAAATTTTAAGAAGAACGAAGTGCCACATGCTAATCATAATTACAACATCAATCAGATTTGTCATGTCCAAATGACCCTATTGAGATTACTAGTGGGAGAACGTGCATTGAACGTTGATTGTTTAGTGTTGTATGTAAATTTTAGAAAAATTCATTTGTGAATGACACTGTTGTAGAAAAATGCCTAATTTGCTACAAGAAGCACATAGTAACAAAAATGTACATCTCAATTTCTTATAAAAAATTAAAACAAATTACAAATTCAGTTTTTTATTAGTACTCAACAAGTATCAAGTATTGATCCCCGCTTCACTATTTTGAATATGTTATCCTTTAAACATAACTACAGATGTATTCTCTCACATTTTGAAGCACAAATTAAGTAGATAGCAATATTCACGAAGCTCCTATAAAAAAATATAATGTATTCCATTAAATATAAAGAAGACTATAACAACTCCGCTCTTTTAATTCGATAAAGATTTAGTTAACACAAATCAAAAAATTTCATGTGAACATCAAAAAATTGCGAGAATAAATTTATTTTATTTCTATCTTGTTATAACTAAAACAAACATTAAAAAAGGTGTAGGAATTCCTTTTCAGCTAAAATAATAAAGGATAAAATTAATCGAATAGGGAACCGAAAGAAAAAAAAAAAAAAAAACATTGAAAATTCCAAAACATAGGGATTATGAAAATGAATAATAGTACTGCATATGATGCAGGCAAAAAGTTGAGGACTAAGAAATGTGTACATAAACGCCTGGTTTGCTTAAGGTTAAAAAAATTATATATATATATATCATAAATAATCATTACACATCGTATAGATGCATGACTATTAAGCGCTAAACAATTTACACATT
>CAIGRL010024985.1:0-10331 GCA_903798325.1 Fraxinus xanthoxyloides
GATGGATTTTAAAAATTATAAATTTTAACGAATTTTGTGGATTTGAATAGATTTCCATGAATTCCATAAGAATCGTATCAAAAATGGTGAAATTTCAAAATATCTAATTATATGTATTTTTAAACTTGAAATCCATCCAAATCTTTTAAAATCCTCTATCAATGAAATCTTTGCAAATTCGTTAGTTATTGATGATATATAAATTTTAAAAGACTTCATTGAATTCTATTAAAATCTCATTTGGGGACATCTAAATTTTAATATATTTCATTAAGATTCGTTAAAATCTCAATTGAGGATACCTAAATTTAAAATGATTTTTAAAATATAAGATCAAAAATAGTTTTGTACAAGAGTTATTTAGTTGTGATTCAAAGAAATACTTACTGACTAAAAATAGTTTTTCAAGCTGTTTGGGAAAAGCTTTAATTTGGAGCTTTTTCAAAAAATAAAAAAATAAAAAAATAAATCTAAATTCAGCTTTTATGGAAGTGGAGATATGCTTTAATTGTCGTAAATGATAAGTTTATTAGTGCATAACAATTGTACTATTGCAGCCCTAAAAATTATTATTATTATTGTATCCATAATCCTTCTTTATAAATATGAGACATTGGTTCTCAATATAATACACACAATTCTATTGAATTCTCTATTTTGTTTTCATTTTTATCTCTAGCAAAATCAAAGTTAGTTAGAAAGTAATAATTTTTATAAAAATAATAATGTATCACGTGTACCGGAATTAATTTGTTGACATGTGAATTTTTTTCTGTATACATATGCATTAATTATCAATTTTTTTATATACATTAGAATTTATTTTAACATATACAATATTTCTGCACCAATTATTGCCTTTTGATTCATACCTTTATTCTTGCCTTTTGATTGTGGAATTCATACCTTTAACTCCTCTGTATGTGAAATTCATTTCGAAGTTATTCTTGCCTCTAATTTCTACATATGTGAATTCACATGTTTGTAAAAAATTTAGTCTATAAAAGATTTAGTCAATTATGTTAACTATATATATATAAATATTTTTTTTTTTTTTTTTGTAATACATGTTTGGTAATTAATTTTGATCATATCATGTTTGTATGATAATTAATATTTTTAACCCAATTAAATATTTTTAGATGTTCATTTATAAATTTTAAATTGATAATCCATTATATTGTTACTCCTGAAGTGACACAATATTATAATTAATATTTTTGAAAAATACTATTTGTTTCTGAAGAGCGTGAATTATAATTTTCAATATTTTAAAAGAATATTGATATATTTCTCTTGAAAAGGAAATGTAGAATTTAACGTGTTATTCGAAGTAACACATTATAATTTTTATTAATATCTTAGTTAGATTTTATTTACTTTCGAGGAGCACATTAATATAAAATCTAACGTAAATTATGTTTTTATCCTTGAAGAGAATGATATTATTGTTATTTTATAACGAAATACCATTCAGTCATCTAAATATTTCAGAAGAATACTACAAAAAAAATTTAATCAATTAATATACATAAATATTCTTAAAAAATATTGTATTGCTCTGAATGAAGTATAATTTTATATTTATTAATATTTTTGAGGAGTATTGTGTGGTTATTTTTTAAGAATCACAATTTAGACATTTTAATAAAAAAAAATTTATTGATCTTATAGAATTGCTATTTTTATTAATTGCTTTTAAAGAAACAATAGTTTATTTATATCAATATTTCTGAAGAAATATTGTTTTGTGACTCCAGAAGAATCAATATCGCATGATATGAAGGGATAAATTTACAATTACTAGTAATTTGTTTTACACTAAATAAAAAGGGAAACCTAAATTTTTTTAATAGTGTCTATCAGGAGGATTCTTGGTTGTCTGGAGCATTATGAGGAGGTCTCGGTCAGTTGGTGAACAGGGACAAGAGCGGACTCATACTACCCAAACGGGCGTCTATTAGTCATATTAGACGATTGGACATTTTGACTAGTTTTCGGCACCAGCAGCAGCCGTTCACTTATTTAGGAGTCCTCATACTCAAGGGGGCCAAAAAGAGCTTTATTTATGATGAACTTATCCACATGATATCAGGTTGGGTTTCACGACTTCTATCATATGGGGGATGTATTACTTTGCTGAGGTTAGCGCTCTTCTCCATGCCATTACACCTCTTCAGATCATGTAGCCCCCTAAGACTATCCTGAAGAAACTTGAGAGCATCTTTGTGCGATTCCTGTGGGATTCCAAAGAATAGGCGCGACATTTACATTGGCGTAGCTAGAAAGAGATTTGTTTTCTTACTGATGAAGGTGGTCTAGGATTTAGGAGAATACAAGATGTAGTGGACATCTTCTCCATGAAATTCTAGTGGTTGTTCCGTTCTTAGATATCTCTTTGGGCCCAGTTCTAACGGGGCAAGTATTGTACAGAGACACACCCTTTATTTGCAGCAGTTCCTTACTCAACTTCTCTTATTTGGAAGAGCCGAAAATTAGTTGGGCCCCGAACAGATCCATACATTGCATGGCACCTTGGTGTAGGTTAGATTTTCTTTTGACATGATTGTTGGATGAGGTGAAAATTAGTTAGGCCCCGAACAGAGCCATACATTGCATGACACCTTGGTGCATAGCACTTCCATGCTTGATATTAGAGGTAGAGCTTCGAGCTATTCTTGATGGGATTATACTAGCTTATGAACTTGGGTTTTCAGTGATTTGGGTAGAGTCTGATTCTGCAGTAGCTATTCACTGCATCACTAGAGGAGGACCATGGGCTATTCAGGACATACTCAGACGTATCACAAATATCATATCCTTCGATAGAGATACAGTTTCTTACATTTACCGAGAAGGAAACTAAGTTGTAGATGCTCTTGCTGTGGAGGGTTACGAGCATCGACGATACCAGAAATATGGACTACATGACCTATCATGACATATTAGGGCACTAGTACAAATTGACAGTCATGGATTGCCTAGTGCAAGATTTTAATTTTGATTTTTATTTCCAATTATTTTTTTGCCTTAATTTGCATTAGTTCTTATTGTAAAGGTAGTAATACTTCCTCGTTTACTAGTACAAATTGACAATCATTTATTTTCATTAGAAGGGAAGTAACACTTCCCCATTTATTGCTTTCATTATTTTCATGTAACCACGGTATTCTTCAACCACAAGTAAGGGCAGGATAATAAAATCTCGGAGGTACCGTCCTCCTTTAACAAAAAATAATAATAATAATTGACACACTATACTAAACTCTAGTGATCGTTTTATAAATATTGTATTGAACCAGAAACTCAATAACTTATATATTTTACTATTTGGCATGTCTAGTTAGACTATCATTGGATCAGTAATGATGAGAAATTAAAAATTCAAATGGACATTCAATAAAGAACCTAAAGATTCTTCAATCTAGTGAATTCATATATATTATTTGTCTCTTTATCGAAAATTAATCATCACTAGCTAAAATACGGATTGAATTTCCTATATTTTTTTAAAGTTAATTAGGGTAATAATTATGCTCAAATTATGAGCATATTTTTCATATTATATAATCAAGACGGTGTGTTTTGTTAATACTAGTGAGCTAAATTTTAACATTTTAATAAGTGTTAGTTGGAATGTCGATAAATAATTTAAAAAGATTGCATGTTAAATGTCTCCAATTAATATAATTTACAACAAAGTACTTTCCATTTCTGTTTAGAGAATGTTATTATGCCAATATTATAGTTCTCCCTGTTAATAATGACATATAGTCAAAGCCTAATTTTCCATCTACTTATTTTGATAGTGCAATATATGTAAAATCGATCCACCACAATGCACTAAGGTGGAAATTAAAAAATGTTGAGAATAAATAAGTAGTTTGAACCCTTATATAATATCTCAAGCCCTAACAGGTGATATTTTACAACATGGTTTGTTGATTATCAATTTGAGTGGACAGTTCTCTCAGCACTAGGGGAGGAACTAAAAAACAAAAAATAATGTACAAATACATCATTATCTAAATTCTCACAAGAAACAATTCGAGCCAAAAGTTCGAGATATAATTCATTAGATACATTTACTCACCAAATAGATCAAAATATCTCATACATGAGCTTTAAATGCTCCAATTGGAATTAAAGTCCTAGAGAACAATTAGTTAATATTATATATGATGGCACGCCTAAAACATTATGATATTCGATTTTAATATAAAAATCTTTCGAACGAAAATGGAGCAATTATCAAAGATGGTCCTATTAAGGAGCCGTAAACTCTTGATAAGTATTTAAACATAACAAGTTTTAAAACCATAAAAGAGGTTCATGTACCTAAAATAATGAAAATTGTGATATTTAATTAAGTTATATCATTCTAGAAATAATATAATCGGAAAAAAAAAAGGTTGTTGACAATACTTTTGAACATGATGTACTGCATCATATAGAGAGGAATCGAAATATATCGATCGAAGAAATGATTAGTTAAACAAAAAGGGACGTAATCCTAAATTGAATTTATTAGAGAAACTTGAAGTTTCTAGACTTGTAGGTCGAAAATCCAAAAGTGTATTCTTATGCGAAAAGTAAATGAGAAAACGAAGTCGAAACTTGAATGCGCGACTCTTAAAGTAATAAATTTCGCTTAAATCGTGGTGGATGCATTCACGAGTTCATATCTTGTTATCGTGTTGAAGCATGAAATATAAAATACGATTATAGTCAACTTATCTGACACGACTATTAATATTATCCATGAATGCCTAAAGAATAATTCAAATGATATTATCATGGAGGAGGAAATACACATTGTACTCTTTCCCCTTTGACAGAGATTTTGTTCAATTGGATTTTTCAGCAAGGTTTTTAACGAGACAACATTCATGGCGTATTCAAAAGAATGTACTCTTTTTCCTTTATTATGATTTTTTCCACATAATTTTTTCTAATAAGATTTTAACGAGACATATTTTTTGTGTAATGAATGTCCATGACATACAAGACATTAATATTGAAAACATTGATACACGAATTGAAATCAAGCGGAGCAACTCTGTTTTTTTTTCTTCGATCAAGTTTTGTCCCATTAAGTTATCTTGAAAAGGTATTAATGGACATATATTTTGCAATGTATCATTCAAGATGGAGTGTCGTAAATTTAAGTTTATTAATGAATGTCAATTTTATCCCCGCTACCCTACAAATTATTATTATTGTATCATAATCATTTATTATAAATATGGGGTATTGGTTCTCAATATATTGTCTTCTCTTTTTTGTTCTATTTTTTTTCATCTAGTTTATAAAATTAATTACCTTATTAATTTATAGTTAAACATCAAATGTATATAATTTTCACACCCATCACCTTTATATAATTTAAAGATTCATTTTGAACGTTCATATGTCATCTTTTACTTCTATTTTTATTTATCTACAGTTAATAAATCAAAATACTTTTCTAGTTATGTTGTCAAACCGTCAATATAATATTCACAAATCACAGCCCTTTTTATCAGAAATGAACATGGTAATAAATATGGAAAAATTCCTTAAGTATAAGAATTTTTGCCAGAAATTTGAAATGCATCAATCTTGTCTGTGTGTGTATTTTCCCTCCTTCAATTTTTCAATCATTTCCCTTCATTTCAAATTCCTGTATATTTTCTGTGGAAAAAATCCTATACTCATAGCAAGGTTCATAATATGTGTTGGAGTAATTTTAGGAATCTTGCTTTAAATTTCAGTTACAGAATGTGTGTGAGAGGAATTATAGGAAAATAATATTTTTAATATTAATTTATATAATATCTAGTATATTAGGAATATAGAACTGCTTGTAGTATTTCGAGAAATATTATTTTTAAATACAATAAATATACGATTTTTTCTCTTGTTTCGTCTTCACGTGGTCCAAAAATCTCAGCATTGTAATCTCTTGCCCCCGTACTAAACTTATAAGTTGAAGTCGTAACCTAGAGGGCCTCGGTGTTCAATCTACTCAATGTAGATGGTGGATTCACCACTACATTCCAATGCAATAAATATCAATTTAAATTTTCTGTCTTCTGTGAATCCCAAAATTATTTGATTTTGGCAAATTAACCTTTGGAATTTTTAGATGTTGCAAATCAATTCCTGTTGGCCCACTTTGAAGATGGTCTTGATAGACATCCCCAATAGAACCCACTTTCTAATTTAATGTTGTTGGGACCAATTTTCCATTGACACTGTCCAACCAAATATCCAGCAATACGGCTCATTCTATGGCCCAAATTTAAGTCATCTTGAGGCCCGCTTAACACCGCCTGGCTCAACCTTTTAACTACCATCAAGGTTTGGTGGATAGCAAGGAACTTGGTAGATACTCATTCTGCTTTTTAAATGGGAAATCACTGGGATCGTCAGAACTATAAAAATATACTATGGATCACTTTGATACATCGCTGATATGTTGGTGACTAATGGCAATATTGTTAGATTTTAGTTGATTTTGTATTTGGCAAATTCTGTAAACAAAATGACTTAAATTGATATAGTGTAAAAGTTCAAGAAGTAATGTGCAATTTGTTTAAAAGTTAGTTAAATAGGTCTAGAGTTTTCAAGTTTGGAACAAGGATGAAAAAAGTACGGATTTTCGCTAGACTGTCGCCAAGGGTTGACTCGAGCTACGAAAATAGAAACAGCATCGCTAGACTGTAGCCTCTCATTCGCTCTAGCGACAGCCTATCGCTCGATCATCGCTGAGCTCTCACTCGAGCGACAGGGTTATACAGGAATATTTTATTTTGTGTTTTAAAGGTTTTTTCCCAATCCATCTATTTTCTACCCTACCTATAAATATTCTAAAGCAACAAAATGAGATTATCAATATTGAACATTGAGCAAACATTGTGCTTTCATATTCTCTTCATCTTTGAAACTTTCAAAATTCATGTTTATTTGATATATTGTTCTTGGTGGCGAAAAACATCAGCTTTCAACCTTCATGTGTTCTTTGATATCTGTCAGAGTTGTTGCGGATCGAGGACGGTAACTGGAGTTTCAGTTGGTGAAGAACGGGTTGTTCTTCAAGTTTCAGAGGAGATAAACGATTCCACAAAATTAGGAGTTGCTGCAGGAGGGAAGAATCCAGGAGAGCTTTGGAAATTGCAGCTGGAATTGGTGCATGAACACAGAATTCAGGAGAGCTGTCGAAATTGCAGTCAGGAGATTAGTTAGTACGTGTTGTCGTCTATTCTGGTGGACTGTAAATCACGAATCATTTATAGTGGATTGTCAACTGGCAAAGTACCCGAAGTTTTACCCAACTGGGGTTTCTTCGTGATCATTTTTGTATTTTTACTTCTTTACTTAATGATTATATGCACTGCGATATTTAAACATAAGATTTATTTGACTTGATTGAATAACCATCTAGAGATAATTAATTGGTGACTTGTTGTTACTTAATTAATATTTTTAATTCTGCATATAATACATATTCACCCCTTCTAGGTATTGTTAGGGTCGAACTGCGTAAATTTCAAATATTTTTCCTATGTCAAACTTTTAAGTCATTGAATGAAAAATAAATATGATCTGGAGCAAGTTCAAGAAAATTTGAATAGGCAATTACATTCGTTCTTAATAATTAAAACTTTTGAATGAGTTGTTTTAACCAATTCTTACATTTACAAAATTCCCGACCTATTCCAAGGGCCCAAAGAAATAAATTATGGAATTCTATATTTTTTTCAACATATGGCTAAAGGTCCGTGGAGGTAACTTCTTGCTAATGAGTGCTATCAGTCATCGAAGGTGATTTTTTTTTAATGACCAAATCATAGAACCCAAGTGATTTTTTTTTTATTTCAAGTCGTACTTGACATTTGGATTTAGAGCATATGTGCATAAGAAAATAAGAAAGCTTAAGAAAAAGGATTTTTATTGCTCAAAGTTTGAAATACATTACTTCTTTGTCTCTAAGATATGAATTATAGTTCTAGAAAAAAGTAACTTTAATCATCTACTTAAAAGTAAAAAAGGAAAAAAAGCTATTCATATATTTTTTATTTAAAAAATAGAAATTGTTTTCAGATTTGAATTTCCAAGTTATTCACTTAAATGTAACATCGCATGATTCATTTAACTGAACATATCAAGTATGATTAACTAAACTGATAATAGATACCATTATTTTAAATCTCAATACCTTAATGATTGCAAATCAAAATCAACATTAATTTCTCAATGTTTTTGTTTCCTCAAAAGTCTTCTCTTTAAAGTTCACAGTACATTTGTTGACTCAAAAAACCTTTAAACCCATGTATATGCACAAATTATATAATTTCTCTTTTTAGAATACCCTAATTGACTTCAAGTCTATGAGGTGAAGTTAATTTTTAATCACTTTAATACTGGTGAGTTATCCTAGGTCAAAATCAATTTTAATTTTTTATTAGTTTCATCTCGACTGTAAAGTGTGACATTTACAAGGTCACACTCTATATAATTAAATTTCATGATTGTAGTCAATTATTAAAGTCGAAATCATACAACTAGGGTATAGGGGGTGTTATGACTCGACTCATCTATTATCATGGTCGACTCAATGCACAACACGACCTGGCTCATGCTAGCTTGGGGACGAGTTGAGCACGAATTAACTCATTAGAAAAAGGTGATTTATCCTTCTCGCTGCTCGCATAACCACTTTTTATTTGTTTTTTAATTGAAAAAACAAAGAAATAAGAAAATTAATTTTTTTTTTTTATTTAGACATCCACGTGCCACCGTGTCATGCTAGCTGCAAAAATCAACCTATAGTTGAGCTAGGCGAGCCAAAGAGCTCGACATGCAAACGGTTCACACAAAAAAAATATAGCTTAAATTGTATAGATTGATCATTGAGTTTCATTTCAAAAGGTTAACTTATTATACAAAGCAATTCAATTTCATATAATTACATCATCTATCCATATTTAGTCAATGTTAGATTTTGTTGGGTTCTAAGGGATTAACAATACCCCATCGAACGGAGCACCACGTTATCCTCAGCCCCTTAGGCGATAATTCCTATTTCACTCTTAATTCAGAAATGATTAATAATTCTTTACTTTGTCACATATTGCTTACGTGGGTACAACGTACAACCATTTTGAAACTCAACCACTTATGTTTTTGCTATCATGAAGTTTTAGGCCTTAACTTTAATATCACTAGTAGGATGGAGTTTCCTTCCAAAAGATTAACCTCTTTAGTCCAACATTTGGATCCCTTAGGTACATCATCTACAATATCTTTAGTAATGTGAATTTTCGTTCTTACTTTTCCAACATGCGAACTGTGTAAATTATTTTATTTTTTTGTGTTCGTGATTTAGTTATATATAGAGCTTGTTTGGTACAGCTCAAAATTCAATTAAAATTGAAAATATAGTCATTATTGAGTCTCACTCGTCTAATAAAAGTCAACAATAACGGCTGATTTTTCAATTTTAATTCGATTTTAATCTCTATCGAACACGTCCATAATGTGACATAACAATATGATACAACTCAAGTCAAGTAGTTACTCGAAGGGCATATTGCTACTTAAGCCTAATTACGTAAAAAAAAAAGGAGGAAAAAAAAAAGTAATTGTGAGCATAAAATATGTGGCCCAGACAAAACCTTATTGGGCCCAATAGAAATGATCTTGTAAAAATGAATGGAACGGAAAATTAGTTAGGCCGCATGACCTCATAAAACGAGCTCAATAGTTGCCCTAGAAGTATAGGTCAAAAGCCAGCCAGGGTCAATAATGAGATTTTAGGGACCTTATACCATTTTTAAATATGGGGCTCTATAAATATTTAAAAATATATACTTAACTGCAATAACTAATAATTTTTTATTAAATACAAATATTTACACTTATAAACATAATAATCTAGAATTTTCAAAGTCTAAATTAAATTTACTCTTCTAGATCTTTTGATAAAGAATCAATAATTATACTTTTACAATCAATTTGTTTTAGAAATTCTCTTTCAATAGACATCATGATCAACATTTCTTGTGACATTACTTACCAAATATAGGATTCTATCAAATTCACTTTGCGAAGCTATTCTGATACTGTTGACCCTAAAAAAGAACTCAACAGATACGGGCCCACTCTTGCCACGTCAAGTACAAATCCGGCTCGTTTATATCGGAGTCAAAACCAATATGTTGGCTGGAATGGATGCGGGAGGCACTTTCCGGCAAGAGACAGAAATGTTTAGACCACGACGGTTTCACGTAATAATGATATTTGCGCTGTCAACAAATATCTAGTTGATTTTTTCTCCTAAATGCCCA
>CAIGRL010025005.1:0-11996 GCA_903798325.1 Fraxinus xanthoxyloides
TAAAACCATCTCCAATGGTCTGCACCAAATGGTGTAATTTTTATACTTGCACCAAATTTCATGCTCTTCATCAGAGATGGTCGCAGTCGCAAATTTAGTTTCAAAAATTGTCAACTCGGAGGTATCCATCTTCATCTCCAAATCTCTGCCAGATTTCCAATCACTTATTCATCTCCACAAGATTCTACATATGCATCATCTTAAAAGTCAGTTCATCATTGTTAGGAAGAGGTTCAACAAACTAGCTCAAAATCAATAAAATATGCACAAACAAGAAAAGAACAAAATTACTGTAAAGGAGAAATTTATTAATAGTTTCCCTAAGGCAATAACCCAAAACACCAGTGTCTCAGTCGTTGAATTAACTACTGTTCAAATGGCATACAACCAAGGTAAAAATGACAAGGTTCTCAACACTTAGACAGTAATCCGTAAAGATCATAGTAACTCAGCCTTCACTCAAAAACAATTGTTCACACAAGAACACAACACTCCTCACAAGTAGAAATCACTCAAGATTACAACATTGTGAGAGTAGCAAATCATAAGAGAGTTTTGATTTTCAGAGAGAATGAGAGTAAGAACACTTGAACGGCGCAGAGAGAGTGAGAGAAAAATATCAGAAGCAAAAGCACAGTTAAACCCTAAAATGCCTTTTAAATGAGTCACACAAAGGTCTCCATCCAACGATTGTGGGGCTGACACTTGGCGACATCTAGAACATCCATTCAAAGGTAAGAAAAACACAACTTTCATAATTCAAAACACGACTTTGCACCTTTTATTCAAATCAAAAGAATCAGTCAGCTGGTCAACAAAAAAAGCCAGCAGGGATGCTTTGGCATCATTATGCCAACCTTTCATTCTCCATCTTGGTACAATGATTTACATTCATCAGTGGTTATTTCCCCTTTTTGACATCATCAGCACTCCTTACCAGATCCTCAGATCAACAAGCAATAATGTTCATCAAATTTAAGCAATCCAGAAACTTGTTTAGTGGCAACACTTTGGTACCTACATTAGCAGGGTTATAGTTAGTATAAATCTTTTTAAGTTTCACAAGCCCGTGTGAAATAATATCCCTTATAAAGTGAAATCTAACGTCAACGTGTTTAGATCTGTTATGCAATATAGGATTTCTACTTAAATGAATGATAGATTGACTATTTGAATAAAAAACAAAATTTTTAGCAAAACCAAATTCATTTAACAATCCTTTTAACTAAATTCATTCTTTAACGACATCTGTGGCAGCAATGTATTCTGCATCAGTAGATGATAATGCAAACCATCAATTGACTGCCTGTATCCCTATCACCAGCGTAATCAAAATCATTAAATCCTTTCAAAACAGCACTTTCAAGTTGTTTCCTGAACTGAAATCTTAAGTTTGAGGTACCCTTAATGTATATGAGTAGCCATTTCATAGCTTCCCAATGTGTTTCACCAGGATTTGACATATATACGTAAAACACTTATAGAATATGCCAAGGGTACATAACAGACCCAACTATATTAGAATAAGGCACTCTTGTCATTCTTTCAAATTCTTCTTTTGATTTAGGACATTGTTCATTTGAAAGCTTAAAATGATTAGCCAATGGTACACTCACACTTTTGGAATCAGTCATGGCAAATCTGTTTAGCAATTTCAAAATGTTTGAGTTCTGGCTAAGACTTAGTGTGCCTTCTCTCCTATTTCTCTTAACTTCAATACCTAAAATCTTTCTAGCAGGACCTAAGTCCTTCATTTCAATTTCAGATTTTAGTTTGTCTTTTATTTCTTCTATCTCTTTTATGTCATGAGTTGCTAACAGCATGTTGTCCACATAAAGGAGTAGATAAAGTGAATTTGCTCCACCATTTCCTCTATAATAAAAACATGTATCAAAGTTACTTTTCTTAAAACCAAGTCCAAGTATAAAATTGTCAATTTTTTATACCATTGTTTTGGAGCTTGTTTTAAGTCATATAGAGATTTTTTTAAATAGGCAAACTAAGTCAGCTTTTTGATTTATTTCAAAGCCTTTAGGTTATTTCATGTAAATAGTGTCATCTAAATCACCATTTAGAAAAGTTGTTTTGACATCCAATTGATCTAATTCTCAATTAAATTGAGTGGGTAAAGCAAGAATGACCCTAGTGAATTTTTTTTTTATTGAAATCAACTCCTTTTTTGGGGGGTAAAGCCATTTGCTATAAGTCTAACTTTATATCTAATGTCATTCTTACTTTGTTTACCTTTTTTAATTTTGAAAATCCATTTATAGTCAACAATCCTTTTTCTTTTAGGTCTTTTGACCAAAATCCAGGTTTTATTCTTTTTAAGTAATTGCATTTCATCTTGCATGGCTACAAGACAATATTTGGAGTCTTTACATTTTAAAGCTTCTTCAAAAGACTCAAGTTCTTCTTCAGTCATACTCTGGTAGGACAACAAAGAAACATCCTCTTCAAGCCTAATAGGATGTCTTATTTGTCTTCTTTGCCTATCTCTAGCAAGTTGATAGTTATCTAAGGACTGATATGATTCTAAATCAGTTTCAGGTTCATCAACAAGTGTTTCCTCATTTCTCTCAACAGGATTTGTAACAGCCTGATGAGTTTCATCATCAGATTGCTCAACCTCAATTTCAATCAATTTTTTCTTATTTTCAGTCTGATTAAAGAACCCAGTTTGACTTTCAGTTTTAAGACATGGTAGATCCTCCTTATTACATACAACATTTCTAATAATCATGATCTTGTAGCCTTTGATTTCTCTAGCCCATATTCTATACCCTTTAACCTTTTCACCATAGCCTAAGAATACATATTTAATGGCTCTAGGTTCTAATTTTCCTTCAGTTTGATGTGCAAAAACTGCACATCCAAAAACCCTCAAGTTATTGAAGTCAACAGGTTTCCCTCTCCACATTTCTTCAAGAGTTTTAAAGTTTATAGCACTAGAATGGTATCTATTAATAAGATAACTTGCAACTTTAACAACTTCAACCCAAAATATCTTAGGCAGGCCAAAACTTAAAAGCATACATCTCACTTTTTTCAAGAATAGTTCTATTCATCTTTTTAGCCAAACCATTTTGTTGTGGAGGGTGTGTCATAATTCCGTGTCTTAACATACCTAATAATTTGCACAACTCATCAAATTCAAAATTGCATAATTCCAAACAGTTATCTATTCTTAAGACCTTAATCTTTTTATCAATTTGGTTTTCTATCAAAACTTTCCATTCTTTGAAAACATTAAATGTGTCATATTTTGATTTTAAAAGAAAAGTCCAATTTTTTCTAGAAAAATCATCTATGACTAACAAGTAATATTTAAAACCAGTTTGTGTAGATACAGAAGTCGGTCCCCAAAGATGAGCATGCAAATATTCAAGTATAGACACAAATTTATGCATCCAGGTAGAAAATGTAGCCTATTATGCTTTCCTAGAATGCATTAGTAATAAAAATTGAGTTTTTCAATGTTATCTTTCCAAAAGCACCCTATTTTTTCAAAATCTGCAGTCCTTTGTCACTAATATGGCCCAATCGTTTATACGATATTTGTGACTTATCATTTTGAACTAAGATTGCTGCTGAAGTGGAATCTAAGAAATTTTTAGTTTGTAAAATGTACGGGCCATGTCTCTTGGAAGCTTCAACAATCAAGTAAGAGCTTAATCAAAATGTCATAGTTAAGGTAATCTAAAACCCCCAAGGAAATAAGATTTATTTGTAACTTAGGAACATATCTAGTTTTTTCAAGAACCAGGTCATTGTTTTCCTTTACATTTAGTGTGATAGTTCATATTCCTTTTACCTGAATGTCATATGATTACTCATTAAAATCTTACCACTAGTCACATCTTCAAACTCTGTAAATCATTCTTTATTAGGACATATGTGGTAGGTGCAGCCAGAGTCAAGTACCCATTCTTGACAAGGTGGTCAGCTTACATCAACATAGACTTCATCAATGTTGGTTTCATTAAAAGCTAATGATGCACCACCATTATCTTCAGACTTATTCTTTACGTCATAAAGTCTCTTGGGGCAATCTTTAATAAAATGACCCTCTTCTAGACGGTAAAAACACTTTTTACCTTTGGTCTTCATTTTCATTTTTTCTTTAAAGTTTCCTTTCTTTTTGTGTTCAGGTTTCTTGTTAAAATTGACATTCTTGTGATTAAACTTAGACTTCATCATCATATTAATACCACTAATAGACTCATTCTTATCAGATTTTAACTCTAACTCCTTAGTTGTTAAGGCATTAATGATCACATCAATAGTTAGAGTTTCCCTACCATATTCAATTGCATTTTTAACATCGTTATATTTATCACCAATTGAATTGAGTAAGACCACAGCCAGTTGTCCACTTGAGAGTTTCTCATCACAGTTGGCTAGGTTACATGATAGTCTGTTAAATCTATCAATATTAGTCTCAAGGTCAAGAGACAGTTTAAAACCAAAATTCTATTTCAAAAGATAAACTTTATTAGGCATGGTTTTGTTGAAATAAGTAGTTTCCAATTTCTTCCACAATTCAGCAGTAGTCTTAGTTTCACCAATTTTTCTAAGTGCATTGTCAGACAAAGGCAGAAAAATAGAGTTCCATGTAGTTTCATCTTGTTCGATAACTTTACTTGTTTGAAGATCAGTTGGTCATCTCTCATCGATGGCTTTTACACATTTTTGCTGAAGTGAAAAAGCTTTTATTTTCTGGCCGCGGTGACTAAAGTCTCATTTACCATTAAACACTTCTAGTTCAAATTTTAAGCTAGTCATTATTTTAAAAAAATTGAATGCAGTGAAGTATATGCAGATCAGGCAGACACTTTACAAGTACTTGCAACTTAGAATAAACAAATTATCACCACACAAGAGACACACAAAATATACAGTATTTGCAAGTTATAAAAGAACTTCAATTATTTCACAAAGAAAATAAATTGTTCACAGTGTTATATTCAACACAAATAATGCACAAATCACAACTAGCATGTATTATACAACAGTAAAGATCGCATTAGAGTAATAATATCAAGATCCTTGACTTAGATCAAGGTAACCCTCAGATTTCAGACAACTCTCGAGGTTTCTAGACAAAGGAATTACTAAGATGGTCATAGATCAAGTTTTTAAACACAAGTGCAGAGAACTTAAAGAGTATAAACACTTAATATGTACTATTAACCATAAAATAGAAACGATCTTATCAGATCCACTTATTAGGGTTTCAAGAAATATCGAATAGCAGCTTAAACAAGTGTCACAGCTTTCAGCTACAAGAACCTCCGTTCAACCGCTCTGATACCATTGTTAGGAGGAAGTTCAAAAAATTAGCTCAAGATCAAGAAAATATGCACAAACAATAAAAGAACAAAATTACTATAAAGGAGAAATTTATTAATCGTTGCCCTAAGGAAATAACCCAAAACACCAATGCCTCAATCACTAAAATAACCACTGTTTAAATGGAATACAACCAAGGTCAAAATGACAAGGTTTTCAACACTTAGACAGTAACCCTTAAAGATCACAGTAACTCAGCCTTCACTCAAGAACAACTGTTCACACATGACCACAACACTCCTCACAAGTAGAAATCACTCAAGATTATAATATTGTGAGATTAACAAATCAAAAGAGTGTTTTGATTTTCAGAGAGAATGAGAGTAAGAACACTCGAACGACGCAGAGGGAGTGAGAGGAAAAATATCAGAAGCCAATGCACAGTTCAACCCTAGAATGCCTTTTAAATGAGTCACCCAAAGGTCTCCATCCAGTGGTTATGGGGGCGACACTTGGCGACATCTAGAGCATCCATTCAAATGTAAGAAAAACACAACTTTCATAATTCAAAACACGACTTTGCACCGTTTATTAAAATCAAAAGAATCAGTCAACTGGTGAGCAATCCAGCCAGCAGGGATGATTTGGCATCATTGTGCCAACCTTTCACTCATTCTTAATTTTATCCTAGACACGACATCATCATTAACCGTTTGGGCCACTTCTAGTTAATGCATCAATCTTCAGTTGGTCATATGTCTTTTTATGAACGATTTAGGCTCGTTCACCTCCTTCCAAAGTGTAACTATCCCTGTAATACAAACTTTGTACTCTATATTGTAATATTGGAGAAATACAAAGCACATGCCAAATGTTGCTTAATGGTGACCCCATAATCTTCCATCATACCTTTCTCAGCTAGTATTTCCCACTTGGGATTAAAAAAAATTGTAGATGGAGGTGGCGATTGCCCCAACAACAAAGCAGATAAATGAGGACCAAATTAATTTCTTGCTTATGAGGTACAGTTGTCGGGTAAGGCATAAATTCATTTAAGGTCGTTATTTTCCTTCTCAAAGGTATTTGTGCCTTGAGTTTGGACACTACTCGAAGAAATAGCCAAACAATGGTCGAAGGTAGAGGATATGAGGTTGATTTATTCTATTAGGTATCTACCGACTTGTTCTTGACCCTATCTTGCCTCTAAGTGGGTTGAGGCAATTGGCGAAGCTCATCAGAATTATTGTGATTTTCGCTGAGGAAATAGAGGGTCCGTGAGACTTAGAAAACTTTTTGTGTCAAGTAAAAAATGAGGATAGACAATATAAAATAATAAAAAGAACACAAGATATACATGAAAATTCAAGACGGAAAACAATGAGCAGAGAAGGAGAAATCCACTACATCGAAGATGATTACAATATGTACAACTACTCTGAATGATATGATACAATGAAACCCTATATACATCATATATATGCATCAATCCTAATAACAAAACGAGTCCATACCCATAAGAATCAATGGTAGGCTACAGAATAAAGCTTCCGATCCCTTCACTATCACCATAGATCCCTATTTTTTCATAATTTTAATTTTCACTATATATGTTGCACCATGAGCTTTTCGTGCCTCGCCAAACAGTATTTTGGTCACCATACTCTAACGTATTCGTAGGTTCGCACTTCTTCTGGAGGAAGGTTGTTGCTTCACCCTCCTAGTGAAGTTAATTATCCTTGAGAAGAGTAACACTACACAGAAACTGAATAGTTAAATTGAAAGCTATGGGACAAGGAAAGTTCACGTAATTTAAAAAGAGGCAATGAATCCTGAATTGACAATTTTTGAACTATCTCGATTAAGAAAATATCCGGCCTTCTAGGTAGCACAGTCAAGTTTGTAAACATTTTAAATTCACTCCACAGAAATGTGATTTCTTTCTTGTTATACAGAGGCTTTCCACAACCTGCGAGATCAAAAAGTAAATAATCTCTTTGATATGGCAATAGTAAGCACGTAAGAAACCTAGTGAAACAGATTCACTGAAGTCGTCATATCTCTTAGGAAAATAAATATCTAGCATGGAGTCATCATGTAACATTTGGGTAAGGATGAGGTTATGATAGTAAAGAATTTTCTAGAAAAAGATGGAAGGATAGTCTAAGACCATCGTCGTGGATCGAACATGCATGGTGATGTTACCTCTGGGAAGTTAGTTCGTTGTTTGGTACCCACATTGTTGGATGAGCTCGATGTCTAAAAGAATTTGATAATTTTCCAAATCTCACTCAATTGACGATAATTGGTGATGTTGGTAAAGAGTTGTGATGGTGTGTATTCTCCCTCTTCATCAACCTCTTAACCTTCAACCTCAGTCCTTCATTATCTACCGAGGCTTGGTCCTCAAGCTTACAGATTGGATTGCCCATAACTTCATCTAAAGTTTCGTCAATTGTCTCGTCCTTTAACCGCATGCTAGATAACCTAGTGCTAGGACCTGTCCTCGTCGTATCCTCTAGTACAAATCCGTTGAACATGAGATCAGTCAAGACATTGTCCAAATCCATGGAGGTAACCATGGGCCTAGAGATTGGTATGATTGGAAGTTGTCACTTGCCTCACTGAACATTTTCCCTAATAAAATTCTTAGCCCAATATAAATATGGGAAGATTACATAACTAAGATGTTAAATTTAACTAATTTCAAATTTAAGAGATCGAAGTTTAAAATTTCAAATCTCATACTCTTTCAAATTTTATTTATAAATTAATTAATTAAACATATATTTTATTAATTAATATATTAAGATCACAATTCCATATGATTTTGGTCACAAATTCCATATAATTGGTCACATATTATTAATTGATCACAAATCACAATTTTTATATGTCAAATTATTTTATGGTCACAATTCAAAAATTTTATAGGTCACAATTTTTTCATCGGTCACAAATCAATAATTTATACGTCACAATTTATTCATCGGTCACAAATCCATCAAATTAATAAGTCACATATTATTCATTGGTCACAAATCGCAAATTTTATATGCATAAATTATTTTACAGTCACAATTCAAAAAATTTATAGATCAAAATTTGTTCATCGATCACAAAAAAATAAAATAAAAATTTATACGTCACAATTTATTTATCGGTCACAAATCACAAGTATTATAAGTCACAACTTATCATACATTCACAAATTATCAAATTATTGGTCACATTTTAACAATTTGTTAGATCACACATTATTTCTTGGTCACAATTTATTTTTTTCATTGCTCACATATTGTTTATTGGTTACAGACCAACCAATTTATTGGTCACAGACCAACCAATTTATTGGTCACAATCAACAAAATAATTTGTGACCACCACATCCATCAATATTAGCACAACCACCCATGCCGTCTGTAAAGCCACTATCTCCACCATATCTTCAAATCCATTACAGTCAATGCCACCAACATCGTGACCACCACAACCACGATCTACACTCTTCACCACCGTGACCACCACTCCACCACCACCAACCAAAAAAATCCCCAAACCTATCATCATCGTTGCCATCGTCGCCGCTATGACTACCACCAACAATCACCGTAATCACCACCAATCCACCGCCACAGCTACCTCCACCTCTCGCCACCACCAATTAATCGGTCACAACCACTACCATATATGAACGTCGTTGTCGCCATAGGCAGACGTATAGCCACAGCCACCGCCACCGCCAACACAAACACCAAACCCACCACCATCGTTCACTGGCATAAGAAGAATCCATAGTGGAGATCTGAGCAACTGAATGCTGCTGTGCGCTACAGTCCGCACAGCAGTGACAATCTGGCGCTGCGCACGACGGCACTAAGTTTGCCGTCAGATGCGCTGTTAGATGCTGCTTCCGCCGATGAAGAGGAAAAGAGAGTGAGAAGAGAAGAGAAGAGAGGAGACGGTAGAGAAGAGAGAGTGAGAAGAGAGGAGATGGAGAGAAGAGAAAAGAAGGAGGAAAATTCTAGGGTTATCGATTTGGATGAAATATCTTATTTTTGAAAAGTGGAATCTTATATCTGAAATTTAAAATTAAATCTTGAAAATTCTGATTTTGTGTGATTTCCACTATAAATATTATGCTTGGAATTGGGACTATCATCACTTTTTCTCTACACGAGATAGTAAAAAAAATTGCCAAAATACGTCAAAAAGTTTCATGAGTGAGAAAGGTTCACCAGTATTGAAGCACCATCAAACAAGTCAAGCAAACCTCGGATCGCAATCCCAATGCGGCCACTAGGCTCGGAAATGATATAAGCTCGCAAAAGATGGGTTACCAAAATTCAAGCAAACTTGAAAATTATTTAAGTCCTAACCTAACATGAATTCGACCCCTAGGAACTACTATTACTACCGAGTCCCATGTGGATGCCACATCAAACTCAGAGGCCATGTGTTACACATGAGCCATTTTACCAAGGACAACCAAATAATCTTACGAGCCTCTACGTACCTCGTCAAAATTGCTTCGTTGTGGCGAAGCTTAGAGTATGAATATCTAATGAGGAGATTTTATGTATAATCATCAAATAGTGCGAAAGAGAGGTTAGAAGAGATAGGATTGATATTCTCTCTTGTAAACCTATTTTTATCATAGCGAATTACTACAGCGACGGAAGATGACGTAATCTCGCGAACTTCTATAAATCTTGAATATTCTTGATTTTTAATATTTTCTTTCTTTAAATTGATTGCTTTTGATGGAATAGAATTAAAGTTTATAATTTTTAACATTTCCCATGCTCAAGGAAGGATTTCCAGCAAAAGAACTCTTGTCAACAGTTCTCACAATTCCTACAACTTTTTATCCTATTTGGATTTGTTCTCAATTGGTACATTTTCTTGTTACTTGTCCTATCATTCCACAATTTGATCTACCAATTAATTACAAGATTTTCACATTCATCTCCAATCCCACGTGCTCTTATATGCCCACCAAGAGCTCTCCCACGCATAAAACCCTTTTTACGTACCCTACGAAAATGCTTAAACTCTGGCTCTTGGTCCTCAATGCAAGCCATGAATATGTGAATCATGACTCAAACCCTAGTTAGTGTGTGTGGNAAGGAAGGATTTCCAGCAAAAGAACTCTTGTCAACAGTTCTCACAATTCCTACAACTTTTTATCCTATTTGGATTTGTTCTCAATTGGTACATTTTCTTGTTACTTGTCCTATCATTCCACAATTTGATCTACCAATTAATTACAAGATTTTCACATTCATCTCCAATCCCACGTGCTCTTATATGCCCACCAAGAGCTCTCCCACGCATAAAACCCTTTTTACGTACCCTACGAAAATGCTTAAACTCTGGCTCTTGGTCCTCAATGCAAGCCATGAATATGTGAATCATGACTCAAACCCTAGTTAGTGTGTGTGGTGTTGGGGTCAGTATTTTGACTGCCAAACCTATTTGCATCCCTTCACTTCCATGCCAGGAAACTAATGCATGCTTCTCCTTGTCTGTCGGTCAAGTGAAGTTTGTTGTCCACAATTGTTTTACACAAAGATGTAAGACACTAAATCTCGTCATATTCGATACATGATATTGAAAGAAAATGTGAGGGCATATTAATAAAATGTCGAAGGTACCGCCCTCCCTTAAAAAAATAACAAAAAAAAATTGAAAGATGTTTAACACAAAATTAAAATCTTGTCACGTACTTCATTTGCTATGGACAGATATATTATTCCATCTTATATTGGACATGTCTTGATTTCTATCCACCCGTGCCTTCAGATTAGAAACATTCCTTAGTTCTTAATTCTAGAAAAATGTTTGGTAAGAACGCGCTTATAAAGTAATTAACCTTATCATTAATTATTTCATTCTCACATCTTTAATTGGACACTTTCTTTTCAAACATGATTTAGTTATCCTAAACAAACTAATGAGATCCAATTTAAGTCATTGATACCACAATAATTTATGCCTATTTTTTCAAAATAAAAAAAAAAAAAACCATCAAAGCTCAGTCCTAGGCCCTTTTTAAAGTCTATACTTAGATCCAATGAGTGGTTTAGGAATCCCCAAACACTTAGAGATAGAAAAAACTAGATACAAAGGAACATAAACCTTACCTGAAGAATTTATTAGTGGGAGGCTAGGCTGGGCCATAGCCCAGCCGTGTCCCCAGACCATATGAAAAAATTAAGAAGAAAATGTTTAATTTTGGCCCAAATATTTTTTGTAGCCCAGCTCTAATTTGAATCCCAACCTTAACCCAATATTCAATTTTTCAAATTTTATTAAAGACGCTACAATTATTAAATACTATTTTTATCATATTCATGAAATGTGAATATCTTCCTGTCATGTTAGATATTTTATTATTGATTGGTTTAATTTACTTATACTTATTAAGTAAGATTTATTATAGATAATCTGTTTTCATCATATATAAAAATAAACTACTTATTTTAGTAGTTAGAGATACTACATGTTTTGTTAAGTTTAAGAGTAATTAATTGTTTTATTTCTACTTATGTTTTCATTTACTACCTATTCATACTCGTAAGAAAAAAAAAATTTATTTTGACCATGAAATAGATGTTATGATAAAAATAAATAACTTGTTCTAGATTTGATATTTACAATAAAAATGATATTTGTTCAAGCTTATTTATTTATAAATTAATCTA
>CAIGRL010025037.1:0-10339 GCA_903798325.1 Fraxinus xanthoxyloides
GGATTAGTGTGTGAGACCGCGATCTTTCTATTCATGAAGTAAAAGTTGTTGCCGATTGAGTGAGTGAGACTAGTTTACTAATACAAAATTTGGAACTTGAACTACTAAACATTTTTTTACCCAAGTCTATCCAATTGCAAGTCTTGTTGCATAGCAATTTCAAGGATGCTATTGAATTTTATTTTTCACTATCAAACTTTTAATTGTTTTTTTAGGTAGATCACTTTGTTCTAGTTTGTTAGGAATTTATTTTTTTCTTAAATACTAATGAGAGAACGTGCGTTGCACGTTAATTGCTTAATGTTAAAAGTAATTGTATATAAATTTTTAAAAAAATCATATGTAAATGATAGTATTGCAGAAAAATGCCTAATCTGCTACAAGAAGCATAGAGCAACAAAAAAGTATATCTCAATTTCTTATAAAACATTAAAACAAATTACAAATTCAGTTTTTTATTAGTACTCAGCAAGTATCAAGTATTGATCCACTTTCACTATTTTGAATACGTTATCCTTTTAACATAACTATATATACTCTCTTACCTTTTGAAACACAAATTAAGTAGATGACAAGATTCACAAAACTCCTATAAAAAAAATACAATGTACTCCTTTAAATATAAAGAAGACTATAACAACNGAGAACGTGCGTTGCACGTTAATTGCTTAATGTTAAAAGTAATTGTATATAAATTTTAAAAAAAATCATATGTAAATAATAGTATTGCAGAAAAATGCCTAATCTGCTACAAGAAGCATAGAGCAACAAAAAAGTATATCTCAATTTCTTATAAAACATTAAAACAAATTACAAATTCAGTTTTTTATTAGTACTCAGCAAGTATCAAGTATTGATCCACTTTCACTATTTTGAATACGTTATCCTTTTAACATAACTATATATACTCTCTTACCTTTTGAAACACAAATTAAGTAGATGACAAGATTCACAAAACTCCTATAAAAAAAATACAATGTACTCCTTTAAATATAAAGAAGACTATAACAACTCCATTCTTTTAATTCGATAAGGATTTAGTTAACACAAATTAGAAAATTTCACGTCAACATAAAAAAACAGGGGGAATAAATTTATTTTATTTCTGTCTTGTTATAACTAAAACAAACATTAAAAAAGATGTACGAATTCCTTTTTGACTAAAACAAATAGGGATAAAATTAATCAAATATGGAATCGAAAGAAAAAACAAAACATTGAAAATTCCAAAACATACGGATTATGAAAATGAATAATAGTATCGCATATGATGCAGGCAAAAAGTTGAGGACTAAGAAATATGTACATAAACGCCTGGTTTGCTTAAGGTTAAAAAATTATATCCATAAATAATCATAGCATATCGTACAACTGTGTTACCAGTAAGCGCTAAACAATTTACACATTGAAGCGACCGTGTCTCTAATTCAGCGCTAAGGGGCTACCCAACTTCAAATGAACTCATTACTTCTGTGAATGAAAATAATTTTCGAGAAATATTACATTAATTAGAGTAAAAACAGATTTTTTTGGTGTTGTATGCTCTAAGTTTTTTACCTGAAAAAGCAATGATGACATGTTGTAAAGCTAGCCTTCTGTGACTTACTGCAAAGCTAACAGTATAAACAAAGTATTGTTAATATAGGCAGCTAGTAAAATTCAATTGAAGACATGTAAATATGGAGCAACATGAAGTATCCATGTTTAAATACTATAGTAGGGCTCCATCTTTGTTAATATGAGATAAAGCAGTTGAAGATGGATTCATGGGAAGGAACTTATTCAAAAAGGGCAAAAAAAAAAAAAAACTCAATGAAAATGGAGAGAAATATATATTCACAATCTAGCTCGAACTTCTGTAAGTATTTTACATAAAAATGGTGTTTAAGTGATTTTAAAATCATCAATAAAGCCATCACTCATAAGGGCGAGAACTGAAAAGTTAAATTTAAACTTGTGCATCTTGTTAACTTTAATCTTGTATACACGTTTAGAAAATGATATAAGACCTTGATATTATGGTTGATCATTTTTACATATTGAAATATAGAAAAAGGATTTTGCATACATCTTATTACAATATAGTTTTCAATTAGTACATTGCAACAAATTTACAGTTATAACATAATCCAATTTAAAAAGAAAGGGGGAAAAGTGTACACACCCCTCTTCAATTTATCCATTTTATTTCATTTCTCTCTCCACAACTTTTCTAATTGTTCCCGGACAATTTTAGGCTAATAAAAGAATATGTATCTCAAAATGTTAGTTGAAACTTTAGTGAAAATGTTATTGTTAGCACTTAAAAAGAATTGTTTCCGTGTTGCACGGAGAAGTAATTTCATGGCATTTGAATGCCACCAGATTGTAAGAATTGGCTCGAAGAACACCTCAATAGATTGCTTAGATAATCGAAGTTGACAAGCCTCAAGTCATATTGATTAATAATTATAAAAGCTCTCACTTTTTAGTCTAAAAATCCAAAATCCACATCGAAATTAAATGCCAAAACAGTCCTTTCTATCAATGAAAGTTTACTCAATAATAGTCGGTCCATCACTAACCTTCCCCTGGCATTGATATCCGAAATCGTCAACTGCCTCGATCCAAAAGAGCTAGGCATTTTGTCATGTGTCAATACTTATTTGTATGGGCTTGCATCGGAACATTATGTGTGGAAAGAATTTTACTGTGAGAGGTGGGGCGTGAAATTTGGAAAAGGAAAAAAAGGGGTGAGGAAAGGAAAAAAAGGGTTGAAGAAAGGACAAAAAGCATTGTTATGGTAGTTGATGTTATGACAGTTGATGTAGTTGCCTGTGAAAATGGAGAAACGTTGTATGAAGTGAAAAAAAAAATTTGAATTATGATGACGATGAGAAATCGAAATACGTGACGTGCAAAATTTTTACTCTTTTTATATTGTAGTGAAAGGTCCCTTACATTCCCTATATGCTTTTTAGGTCTCGAATTGACAACTGAAAACAATTAAAACATGGATATTTCTACACGAATAGGTACAGGGGGTAGTTGGCCCGCTATCACGGACAGGAGCACTTCTATTAAAACATTGACATAAGGATTGATTATTTGTACGTTGAAAATTGTTTAATACAGAAATTCAAATTTGAGATATTGACTCGTTTGAAAATTAAACAAACAATTCAAATTTGAAATATTGACTCGTTTGAAAAGAGTAACGGGAATTGCTCACAGAATTTGTTAACTTCCAATCAAAAATTGCCAAATGTGAACTCTAAGATACCTGTATGCTTTTTCCCTATACCCTAGCCGGCTTCGTTTGAAAATTAAACAAAAGGAAAACAATCGAGCTTGTTGTACCGAGTGGGGGTTGACCGAACCCCACCAGCACATCAATAATAGGTGGGTGGGTGGGATTTTTTGCGCAATTTTTTATTACATGCGAGATCACTCATGTGAGTTATATGTATAAATTTTGTCAACCACAAGTGGCTTATTCCAAAGGAAAATGATTGGAAGAACGATTTTACCCATTTGGAAATAGTAGAAATATGGTTTAAAATGACAAATGACCAACTCTGAGCCAACCCTGAATTAATTTTAGTGGCTCCACATCCACTCTCCAGGTCGAACCTATTTCCTCCTGACACGTGAATGCATAAATTTAAGCTGAGAGTTCACTCATATTATTTGGTAAAAATAAAGTTTTGAATAGAGAATTTTTGGAGAACGTGGGATTAAAAAATAAGGAAAAATTTTGAGTTTATGAACAGAACATATTGGAATTGTTACACAAGCTAGAAGGGCTAGAAATATAGAGGAAATATTGGGACGTGCATGTGCCCTACTAAGGTCCAAGTTTCATCTCGACGTTCGTATTCACCTGGCTAGCATACGAGTCCATGGCCCGAGGTGCTAATCTTATCCGTGCTTTGCACCACTTGCATGTGAGCTAAAGAAAGAACATCTATCCTACTAAAGATTAAACCTTTATAATCGCCACATAAACGAGTATATGCTTTAACAATGTTGCTATGTTGAACAAGATTTTTAGCTTTCCCTTCCAACACTTCTAAACTTCAACAAGTGTATTTTGAGTTTTAATTTCTCATTCATCAAAGCATCATTTTGGGTATGTGAATTTGTAATTTAGATGTTCTCGTGAAGGAGAATACAAATTTACTATAACCTTTCAAAATTAAGAAGTGGGTCCCACTTAAAATTATGATAAAACCAATTAATTTCTAACAATCCCTACATGAATAAAAATTGATAGAGACCACATAATACACAAAGACTTGGCAATAAAGTTTAATGGTCGAAACGTGCACGACCTGACTAGTAAAAACTATGTCTTCGAATTGTTATGCTTTTTGTGTAAAAAATGATGTACCTCACAAAGAATGTTTTGTAACATAATTCAGTTCTCATTATTTTGTTCGTTTGTACCGTGAACATTTGCCTGATTTTACGAGAGTACAATTCCCTTAGAGGCGATCCCACTTCTCTTCCACATAAGTGATTGCTTAATTAAGAGTAACATAGATTACTCTATTTATATTCCTTGTGCATAAGAATAATTAAAACTCTATTGTTTATCATTTCTCTTGAGGATGTCATTGTTTCTACATGGGAATAGATATGAGGTAGATCAAACTTGGTGCACACTCAAACTGTCCACCAAGTTTGACAGCCCCTCACAATGCACCCCCCCCACCCCCACCCACAATACACACACATTGCGAGGGGGACAACTTGGTGTACAAGAAGCTTTATTCATATGAGATAACCCCCACATCGATACAATTAAGCCTTTACAATTAAGTTTTCTCTTTAAACCAAAATCTTGGGATCTTCAACCAATAAGGTTGGTTTCTATTTATCAATTCATTCTTTCAATGTCTCAAGTCACATTCCTCTCGATGACTTTTCAACTAATTTTCTATTTAACCATTTGGTTAGCTCATCAACAAAGGTATATGTTGATTTTACATAGTCAACAGAGATAACTTCACTTGAGAGTAGTTATTTGATGGCATTATGACTATAATGTATATGTCTAAATTTACCATTATACATATTGTTCTTTATCCTTTCAATCACAGATTGACTATTATAATATACGCAAATTGCAAATACAAGTTTCGGCTATCTCAGAACATTTTCTACGAAATGTCGTAGCCACTCAACCTCTTCACTAGATTTGTCTAGAGCTATAAACTAATATTCAATAGTGGATCTATCTAGCTTCAACTGTTGGTTTAGGGACTTCCATGATTTGCACCTCTTAGTTTGAACACAAATTCACTTATAGACTTTGAGTCTTATATTCAATATCCAATTAACATCATTATATCCTTCTCTAACAACTGGATATCTAGTGTAGTGCTGATCATAGCTACGGCCTACCAGTCTATCTTAGTATTCTATTTCTCATATTATTCTTTCTTAGTGGCCAACTTCTCGGGATTTTTCTAAAGTTTCGGCAGCTAACAAATTAGTCCAATGACCCGATGTGTTAATTCAATCCATGATTTGCACCTTCCTTGTATGCTCGCACAAGATAGAGTATCTATGCTGCACAAGATGACAAGATTACACATTCACAAAATTTGCCATATATAAACAAATATATGACTTATCATTCTTGCTACGTGGGACAAGTTTTTTTTATCTTTCCCTTCAAACACTTCCCAACTTATATGGGTACATTTTGAGTTTCAATTTCTCATTCACCAAAGTATCATTTTGTACGTGTAAATATAAGTTGGGTACACTTTCCAACTTATATGGGTACACTTTGAGTTTCAATTTCTCATTCACCCAAGTATCATTTTGAACATGTAAATATACAATTTCGATGTTCTTAGGAAGGAAAACATAAATATACTTTAATCTTCGACAACCATGGAGTGGGCCCCACTTAAAATTATGCTAAAATGAACCTTTTTTCCATAGATAGGGACTATCTTAGCAGTAAGACTTGAGAATATAAGATACCATTTCGTACTCTTCATTTGTTTTTGTGGAATTCTTTTCTTCAACCGTGGATTTAGCAACTAAACTGCGTTAATTTTGCTCGTTCACTAGTTCTCTCCATTCTATTTTGCCTAAACAGAAACCCGAGGCTTCGGCATAACAATGTTCACATGATACAGAAAATTTACAATGCTAAAGAGAGTGCGAGTAGGAAGTCATTTTATATAACATAATACAGAAAACTTACAATGTAAACAACAATTTTGTAGAAGACGTGCACTATTATCATTCTCCTTAGCAGTCTTGAACCTCACATGTTCTCGAAAATTTGTATGCTGCCTCGACTGGCTGATACGTAACAGTTCTCATATTTAGAGCTTTGAAACAGGTAAACCTACACAGAGCAAACGTGTAACAATTAGGACCCCCCTTAAGAGATGGACAGAACGGTAAAAAGCTTGCATGCACAAAATTATATATTTAGTTACCTAGAGATTTTGAATTCACAATGCTTGGGCACGCAGCAGGGGGTCGAGAGTTCTCGTCCAGGAATGGTTCCACACGGTTTGGATCAGACCAAACAGGATATCCTTTAATTTTTCCCTGTAGGTTGAATGGAAAAAAGATTTCGAATGAGATCTATGGCAACTTTTAAGGCTCTTGAAGCACTCATTTGCCTCGAAAAACAGAAAGAAAAATAGAATTGTGTATCAAATTTTCTTCAATACTGCATACCAGGACATTCAAAGAAGCCAGTGTAGCCATTCCTTCACGAGTCCACTGCACGTACCATGTCAAAGATAATTACTCGCAAAATAGTATGGAGCAGCGTAAAAGGATTCATTTAATTGCCCCAAATTTGTTGAGAATGGTCTAATGGGGAAGAAAAAGCAAAAGTACCTTGGAAGCAGAAGCTATATGCGGTACCACAATAGCGTTCTTCATGTCCGCAAGGCCAGGTTTCATGTAGGGCTCATCCTAAGACAACAATCAAGAAACAAATTACAGAGAATCTTGAATATGATTTATGGAAATATATCTCAAAAGTAAGAAAAAGAATTAGGTAAGTTAGTGACCTCGAAAACATCAAGACCAACTCGAAACATAGGATTTTCTTTCAGATGCTCTACAAGTGCTACTTCATCTATAACAGGGCCCCTACTGCAGTTCACGAGTATTGCCTCCTATATATTTGATTTTCAATAATATCAAGTGATAGAAGTCAAATTATTTTAATCGATGAAATTAAAAAGGAAAATAATTTTCTTGATGGAAATAGTACCTTCTTCATCATTGCAAGACTTTGTTTGTTGACAAGATGATAAGTTGTTTTATCCAATATTGGATGAAGGCTTATCTGCAAAGGTATGGTTAAAAACACCGTTAACCACCCAACTTATAATGTTGCTTAACTTCGTTACTTCAGCATTTTTATGTTCCAAATTAGTCACTCTGTCAACCTATGTTTGCTATACCTAATGGAAAATACAACGTGGCATGGAAAATTCATTTATTTATTGTTCAGCTAGGCAAATATGATATTAGGCTTACCACATCAGCCTCTCGAAGCACCTCCTCCATTGACGAGGCCCTCTTCCATGTCACGGGCTGATCGCCGTTGGCTTTAAGGAACTGGCCATAAGCTGTAATAGGAAAATAACTATTTACTTGGATATGAGCTGTGAAAATTAGTGAACTGGTAGATTCATTAAGACGTGCCTGTGACGAATTTTTCGAGACGAGTGGCTTGGTAAAGATCATAATAAATTAAGTTCATTTTGAACCCTTCAACCTATTTCAGAAAAACTCGAATTAGTTTGCATCAGCAGTATCGCTCTTCCAGTAAACCAAGCAAATCGATAAAATCATGGAAGAATACAAAATATTATAGAAACAGGAGGTAGAAAATAAAAACTAACAAAAGAAGATTGTTTGGAACTCTCACACTAAGAAACTAGGATGGCCTAATACAGCGATATGATATACCACATTATATCGCGTACAAAACTAGGTTGATCAGCTGTTGAGGGGATAACTGAACATTATAACTAGGCTCCTCACAGTTCAAAGTTTACTCCACAGGAAGAGGAGACACTGGAAAAATACCATCATTCTAGCATAAGCAGATCCAATACGGCCAGCCCCAATGACACCAACTGTTTGTCCTTTAAGCAAGTTTCCCACGAACCTAAACAAGAAATCAACTGAATCATTCTGTTGCACTGAGCAAGAAACCCTGTTCTCATAGACTTATGAACATATAATAAATGGAATTTGAAGAATGTAAAAACAATAAACATACAGATGAGGAAGCCATCCATCATATAAGCCAGCTCTCATGAACTCATCAGCTTCAACGATCCTTCTAGCTGCTGATAAAGAAAGTGAAGCTGCTAATTCTGCTGTAGTCTCCGTGAGTACTCCCTATTGATAAGATCATTGTACTAACTTCAGAAAATTCTAAGTACTACTAGATAAAAGCATCATACGCAACACGTAAAATGAGATGCAAATGTTTTCCACCGAAAAATTATGCTTATTAGATTAAATGTAATAACAATGAACTACAAGTATGTTAGGCTAAGCTTAAAGCTTAAACATGCTTTAAGCCATATTCATGATAAATTTGAGGATGAATCGTTCAATTCATGGGTAAACACGTACAAAAGTAGAGGTAAATCTGAGCATGGTTAAGTGAACTCACAGGAGTGTTTCCAACAGCAACACCATACTTATTAGCAGCATTAACATCAACATTGTTGTACCCCACGGCCATGTTACTGAATGCTTTCCCTCCTGCCCTGCTCAATGCTGAGAAAAGTGTCTCCCCCCAGTCTTCAGTCAACTAAAAAACACCAAATTTAAATAAACTAAACACTTACACATATAATCCAAAAAACCCAAATCACAAAACAGAAAACTCTATCGAGTAAAAGGCAAAAATAATCATTTTCTCTTCTCCCGTAGAAGTGTGCAGTTTTGGATTGGACAGACCTATTCAATCTTCGTACCAAACATACTACTAATAAAGTTTGATACTGTACCTGCCCAATGACTCCATCACATTTGTTACCAATCAGAGAAATGATATCTTCAACAGACAATATGGTTTTCTTCTGTGTGCAAATCTGAAACATGAAAATGAACAAAAATTTACATAAAAGTTGAAATGATGAATGAAAATATTTGATCAAGAAAATAATTACTTCAAGGCGGCAATCTTGCTCAATTAAGAGATTAATCCATCGGGTTCCGGGCATGGGTTTTGTGCTGACAACACGGTATTTTCCATTAGGATTGTACACCTCAATTTGCAATGGTTTTGCCATGGAATAGAGCCCGAAGCTTCAAAATACGAAGTGCGTGCTTATAGACTATAGTGTCTTAAGCCTCAGTTTTTAGTTTTTTCCTACTTCGGAACGTCAAGCCTTATAAAAATTTCATGAAGAAAATTTCCTTCGTGGTCCCTCAACTTTAATTTATTTTATTATCTAACTTATGTTTTTTTTACCATTCCATCTATTATCCCGTCTTACTTTAATTTGGCTGAATGCTTACACATGTTTAGCACTAAATAGTAGTTACCTAGCCAACTTGAAATATTGACTAGTGTACCTTACATAAGGATGACAAAATTTATTGCTTCACCCTGTTTTGTACGGTCTCGACCCGAATGGGAAAAAATAGTAAATGGGATACGCCATAGAATTTTTCAAATGCATTCTGAATTATTTTAGTTTACTATATTTTTTAAACTATATTTATAAATAAAATTAATTAATTAATTAATTAAATGAGACAATAAATGAAAATTATTTTAATTCTCCCACCACTTTTTGAAAATCTCCAATTATGCAGGGGTGGCAAGGACCAATCCTGCCTTGTTGCTATCCCTACTTGCACACATAAAATAGTGTCTATTTTTCTACAAGAATATCAATTATATAACAAATTGGAATTATTACATAAAAATTTTAGCTACTCTTTTTAACCATGTTGACATTTTAATTAAAATGAAATCCCAAGTCTTAATTTAGTACAATTTCACATGAACACTTCGATCTATCTATAAGCTCAAACGAATATTTAAATTCCAAGATTTATTTTCTCAAAGAAATCACCATCATGCAACCACAATTTAAAAATAGACCTCATGCCGATTAAATATTGAAACAACAGCAATATAAAAAAACTGTGCTACTTCGCTTAACATAATTTATATTATAAGATGAAATTTCTAGTCTCAATACAATAATGTACGTTTAAGAACTAATTGCTGATTTAGTCCATGTTTGACACACATTCTTTCAAAACTCATTTTCAACCACATTCAGTGAAATAATATTTTTCATCACATTCCTTACTTTTTAAACACATATTT
>CAIGRL010025043.1:0-11658 GCA_903798325.1 Fraxinus xanthoxyloides
TTAAAAAAAGAAAAATAAAAAGAAAAAAGTAGAACGCTTAATTTTATGCTGCATTTTTTAAGATTGAGAGTTGTCATCACTTGCACATAATTTAAAGTCTTCAACATAATTTTGTCTACTCGAAACTTTCTTCAACCTTCACATAATATGTAAATAATATTTTTTGTGTGCATGATATTCCTGACACAACATTTTAAAGTGGAAACAATGCTTAGCTATGCTTCAATTTTTGTCCAATTTGATTTATTTATTTTCATTTGATGAGTGATAGATTAATTTTATTTATATATTGTATAGCCTAGTCTATAATGGAACTCTTACAGTGTAGAGAATACTTCCTCCTCCAATACCTCAACCATTTTACTCCTTTGCTTCTTGTTTCATTTTGAGGTCTCAGTGACCTAATTAACAACGCGTATCATTTCAAATATTTGTTAGCATTTGCATTTCTTGGCTACTTTCTTGTCATGATTTGTCTATTGGGAGCTGGATATCTTAAATGGAGTACATGCTGCTACTTTGATATGTGTTTCTTGTTTTCTTTTTCCTTCTCTTAAATACCAATTTTTTTTTTATTTTTCTTTTTCGCTAATAATTTATACAAATACGGTGGATTAATAAATTAATTTGGCCTGTTCCTTTCCTCGTAGATATGTGATCCTCCTGTCAGTGTATACAAAGGTTGTTCCATGCCCAAGGACACGGAGAAATATCTTCTCTCGTGTGGGATTAGGAATGCACTTTACTCCATCAGAGCTTCTGATCTTACTGCAGATCTTTTTGGCACTCTTGTACCATGCCCTTTTCCGGTTAGTTGATCTTTGCACAACAGTGATGAAACATTCTTTTGGGAATACTACCTGATTAAAAATTTGAGAAAAATGGTTTCTGTATGCAGTTGGATGTGAATTTCATTTATCTTTTTTGCTTTTTTGGCATTCTGTGAAGGCATCAACATTACATAGATTTTCTCAGAGTCTTTATCACAATCACGAATCATCCTCATCATTATTCTGTCAAAATATTTTAAACAAAATGATATAAAAAGAAGAAGAATTTGATCTCCTTTGTTATTTACTTGACCACTATGAGTGATATTCTGTTGGCTGCTTGCTTATAATGCTCTGTTTGTCACTTCCATTGTAGAAATAACAAACTTAAATGTTGGCTAACGTTTTCATAATATATGTTGTGGTATTAGCAAATAACTCTTGACTAGATTTATAAGCTCAGGCAATCTTGTTGAGTTTAGCAAAAAAAATAAAAAATAAAAAAGGAAATATTTATGCGGTCAAGTGCATGTTTGGTTTTGATCTGGTTACTGAAATATTTTCCTGTTGATTAACATTTTTTTTTACAGCAACATCCTTCTGCTAGAGGTGAACCATCTAGCGAGACTTTGACAAAGAAATGGTCACAGGAAGTTGCGTGGTCAGATTATGGGGTAAGTTGTATCATTATTCAGTTCTACAATTCATTGCAGTTAATGAGACAATTCGTTCTACTGAATATTTACGGATGCATCTGAAATGTAGTTTCCAGTTCGTGCTTAATAATCAAGTCTATTTCCTTAGACATGCCAAGAATGGAGATAAAACTTATTCCTCAAAATATGTAAGCAAAAAGTGCAAAATGAGAAGGTTATCAATAAAAATGCTGGCTCCTTTTATATCAATAAATTTTGTTGACACATGCACTGACTGATCTTGACAAACTTAAGATAGAAGTTTGATTGTGCTGTGTAGTGCGTTTATATGTATAATGTTATTTCAACAGTCCAATTTCAACTACAATATGACCAGTGTTCTGTAACATGGACTGCTGAGTCAATAGAAGTCAACTCAAACATTAGATTTTGCACCCTACAAGGATGCATTTTATACAAATAAACTGTTACACATGGGTTTCTCTGCATGTTACTTTGCATGAAGTTGATGGATAACATTTATTTCAAATGATGATTTAAGAAAGCATAAGTTAGTTCCTTGTAAAGTCGACTGGAATACATAATTGGATAGAAGTGGTGGATGGTTTTTGATAATTTTGAGATGATGCTTTTGTTGTTTTTATTAGTTTGAAAGTATCAAAAATTTCTGCATTTGTTATTCATCCAAGACAAAGAAAACTAATTTTAACTGGATTATTGAACTCTTAATGGAATCCCATCAGATTCATGTAATAATAATCTTAAGAGAGGTGTTTTATGATTTTTGGGGCTGAAAACCTGATGCATGTAATCACGAGCAGCAGCGGACTTGTACTCTTGAGTTTGATGGTGCTTCAAAAGGAAATCCTGGTCAAGCTGGTGCAGGAGCCGTAATAAGATCAAATGATGGAAGTATGGTAAATATTGTGCTTCTTTCAGGGTTCGTATATCTTTTTGACATAATTTATCTCTAACTATTTTAACTTTCTAGATTTGTAGGTTACGTGAAGGGTTAGGCATAGCAACTAATAATGCTGCTGAATACCGAGGCATTATATTAGGGTTAAAATATGCACTTGGAAAAGGTTTTACAGGTATTCAAGTTCGGGGTGATTCCAACCTTGTTTGCATGCAGGTATATACATTTCTTTTTTGTGTATATAAAACGGGGAGAAAATTGATCTCTCTTTTATTTTCTCTTGTTACCTCTCAATAGAGTGAAATACACGTGTAAATATATTTTATATTAGGCTATGTTGGAGTCATTTTTTAGGAAATAAATTTTGTAATATTGATTTATTTTTTTCGAGAATGTGGTTAAAAAATAGGTAAAAGTTTAAGGTTTACTTGTAAAATTATTTTATTAAAAGAATGTATAATTGAAAACGAGTTCGAGAAAAAATGAGTTTTTAGATAATGGGGCTCTAACAAGAGCTTAAACTTGATCACTAAATTATTTAATTTTTACCATTTTCTGTCCATTTTTATGAGGAAATGAAGTTTGATGTACCTCCTACGGGAATGAGGAAAATTGGTATATACGTACTTTTAATGAAAATTTGGGCAAGTTCCCTTTTATTGATTCTTTCATATGTAACCACAATTTGTGTCATGAAAATTTAGAAAATCTCATTCCACCTTTTTGTGCATTGTGATTGGTTTACTTTCCACACTTTGTGGGCTACAGTCACAATGTCGTTTCATCATATGCTGAGGAAACGGACTTAAGAAGGCAAATATTTCATAAACATGATTTTAATCACTTGCATATTTCTATTTTAGCTCACTATCCCAGAAATATAAAATATAATTCCATAGTATCACAATTTATTGGTGCTCCTTAACATTATACTTGGAACACTGGTGAGCCTGTTATCATGTATTAACCCTTATCTTTTATTGCCTTGTAAATTTTTATCTTGTCTATGTTCCTCGTGAAGTTACATTCTGAAGGATATTTCACAAACAGATTCAGGGTTTATGGAAGGTAAAAAATCAAAACATCTCCGGCTTGTACGAGGAGGCGAAGAAATTGAAAGATAGGTTTATCTCATTCGAGATTAATCATGTCCTGAGGGTAAGTTCAGTCATATAATATTCTCCATTAGATGTACCATCACATGCTCTTCTTGTTTAATTGACCTAAAACCTTTTGTTTCGCGCAATCTTTACGTGCTCATACATTGAGCTTATTGATCTTTTTAACAATAATCTGCTATCTATATATTCTTGAAGGATTTAAATTCAGAGGCTGATGCTCAGGCTAACTTGGCTGTTGATCTTGCCGGTAAGTGCCGTTCAGTTTATTGCAACTCTTAAAGCTCTATCTATTAGTTTATGGGTTTAAAAGACACCATTAGTCGCTTAACTTATAGTGAATCTTCGATTCAGTCACCAAACTTTATTTTGTTTAAAAGATTACTTAGTGATCACATAGGACATTTCATTAGAAAAACTAACAGATTTTAACTGAGTGACCAAACTGAAGCAAAAGACAATCAGTTTGGACCAAAATAAAGTTCACTGACTAATATGAAACTTTGCTAGAAGTTGAGTGACTAATATTATTTTTCACTGGTTTATTTGGATTTCTGTGTTACTGCAGAGGGTCAAATTCAGGAGGAGATTGATAAATAGTCCCAAGAGAAGGCCAATGAAAAATATGTAGTAGTCATGGACCTCCAGTCATCGAGGTTTTACTTAGGGTGTTAAAACACAATTTTTTGTGAAACACAGCTCTCCGGTCACTCTTTCTAACTTGTACTGTGGAAGTTTCCATCATTGTTGTTTAGTTTCTAGGTCAAATCTTACTTTTTGTTACTGTTGCGACTGAGTTTGATTTGTGAATGATGAATTATTCTACAATTTCTAACACTAGAGTATAAACTATTTCTCCCAATGTTCAGGGTTTACCTTTAATTTGGCCGCCTGTATTGGACGCATAATTTTTAGTTCGTATTGCTGACAATGCATTGAGTAATGCTATTTGTCATCTTGATGGATCATCATATTTAGATGACATTGAATGAGATATCTAATAACAAAAGTTCCATATTCATGCATTTAATTGGACATATTATTTAATGCCATTGTATTGCAATAGAGTATGATGATCCATCATCATTATGACAATAGCATTATTTCTAAATGCCATTCATGCGTTCTTTTATTTTTATTTTTTCAAATCAACAGTTGGGCTCAAAGATATGGTGTAAGTTTGTCTTTTTGGTAAGACAGCTGGAAAATTTATCAGTACATCAATCTTTCAATTTCTTTGGATCATAATTTTTATTTTTATATGATACATTTCATTGATTTCTCATTCGGAATTGGAGTTCATATTCTTTAAATGATTGGATTACACCAATTTTTTTTTTCTTTTTTGGCACTGTTCAGAATTGTGGTTCATATAAAGAGGGGAAAAATGAAGCATAACATATTGATTTTGGGTCAACATTATTTAAAAGAATAATGCTATCCAGTGCTAATTGTGCTAAAACATCATTTTAGGGTGGGGTCCGCTGGGCTGTGTAATAAGCTTAATAAAATGTAGAATTAAGTGATTCATTTAATTCTATCTCTTATTTAATATTACATTAGTGCCACTTAGATTGGTGTCAACACTAATAGTGTTAAATAGCTTTATTTTATTTGATGCGTCTTGAAGAAAGAAGCTGAAAACAAGAAATATCAGTAATGGACACTTTAAAGAGTGTCTTTACAAAAATGAATTAATGTGATTAATGGATTATGAGATCATTTGCTCAGTTAATTCCTTGTTTCTTGCTCAATGAATGTCATGTTTAAAAATGAGTGATTAGACTAAGAATGAACACTGAAGTTCCATTATTTTTAGAGTAATCTTGTACCTGGCATGATGTCATTTTTTAATGCTGCAACAGCACGACCGGTGAATGCTATGCATGAATATAAGGAGATGTAATTATTTTGTCTGTAACGGTCTGTTTGATTGCAAATGTGGAAAATGAGTGAAAAGAAAATGAATTTTAGGGAATTGAATTGCCTAGAAATTGTTTTACTGAGAATTGTAATTAATTGTGTTTGATTGATGTAATTTTCCACCTGGAAAATGTTGAAAGTTTGTTGTCCGTTTAGCTTTTTTTTTTCATGAAAATTGTCCATTAAAGTGATAATTTCTTTTACCATTGAGTCTAGAATTTGTTTCACTAGCCAATTTTTTTTTATTTAAAAAATTATTATACCGAATACCATTCGTTTCACTTTGTTTTACATGAAAATTGTCAATAAAAGTGATAAAATTTTCCCCCCTTGTATATAGAATTTTTCCAATTGCTTAAAAACATAAAAAAAATTGGTGGTGGGAATTGATTTTCCACAAAATCAAGGAATTGTTAAGCATGTGAGCCAAATGTGAAATTTTTTTTCCATGAAAATAAAGTGTATCAAACAAGGTAAAAGTGGATGTAGGAATTTATTTTTCATTTTCCATGAAAATAATGGCATATCAAATGCACCCTAAGTTATAGTTCATGGGAGAAGTGTCGTCTACTCTATATAACCCCGCCCGAATTGGGCTACTTTGAAGGGTACTTTACAAAGGTGCCATTGGGCCAAATTCGAATAGCGACCATTGGCAAGTCATATTTCATGCATGCTCCTGCATTATATACCCACCGGATGAAAAATATTCAAGAATCACCTCGAATAAGGGACCTATAGCTTTGTTACCGAATGATGTAGGAAGATGAAATCATTTTGTTCGAAGTTATAGCTCAAAGGGAAAGTAGAATACATCCTATATCAACGAATCAGGTTAAGAAATCCAACCTTTTGGACCCTACTTCATTTCGAAGGCTATGGAGCCAATGGACCATACCCAAATAGCAACCACAAGCTACCTCGATTTCAAGTATGCTCCTATATTACGATAAAAGGAGCAACACATAAACAAATTACCATGACCACCTCAATGCAGCTACATTTCGATTTACTAAAGACTAGACTTCCTCCAATCAAAGGCCGCCTTTACCAATCGTGTCAACTTCTACTCTCAAGTGTAAAGATATGTAACGACGAGAAATTTTTCAAAAACACCTAAAAATTCTGGTCATTGTAAAAAACGTTAGAAGTGTGTGTCATTTTATTCCGTTCTTCATAGAAATTTTTCTCATGTTTTATTGGTTAAAATTATTTATGCGCGATTTGGATAGTGATTATATTATAATCTAAATTGGTTAAACATGCTTTTTATCTACACATTTCATAAATTTCACAATTATTACCCACTTATTTTCCATTTATTCTTCGAGACCCACAACTTATAATCATTTAAAATTTTAATTTAATCATTTTCCAAACATGCACTGTCGGGGCTGAGCTGATTCACATGACACTCCATTGACATTATTTCTAACTTGTACCAAGCGTCTTGATGGAAGTTTTCATCATTTTTGTTTTAAGTTCTAGGTTGAGTTGTACTGTGGTGCCTGTTGCAACTGAATCTAATTCGTGAACGATGAATAATTGCCTTGTTCTACAATCACTAACACTAGAATATAAACTATTTCCTGTCAAATTCAGCCAACTGTATCAGACATAATTTTTAGTTCGTATCGATGACATTGCAATTTCTGAAAATTAATTTTGTTCCTTATTCAATTTTGTCATGAATAATTCAATTTATATCTTATATGTACTATGCATTAAACTACGTACATAGATACTAAAATCTCTATTTTACAAGATGTCCAGAGTAACTACGTCAGTCCAAGAGCTAAATTAATAAACTCGATTATCAATAAAAAGACAATAAATTAAGTTCTTGTTTGGTATAGATTAAAACTTGATAAAAATTTAGGTTAAAGTTAACAATGTGTGTTGGGAAAAAAATTAATTTGTAAGGTAGGCCTACGTATATAATTAATTGTGTATAAATGTCGTCTTAAAGTTAAGTTTAAAATTAAAGTGATTTAATAAAAACTTAACAATAAATCTACTCTGCTATGCCTGGTAAAGGCTTGACAGACCTCATGCTCTCACATGAGGTAGGTCCCGATGACCCACCTCATTAAAAATCACTTCCAAAATGTGTAAACACCCACCCTTCATGAGACAAAGGCTTTGTCGGGCTTGGCAGAACAGCATAACTCAAAACTTAAGCAATTAGGCTTTTGATATCTAAATAAAGTGTGTGCCGGCCGAATTATATGTGTAGAGATTGCAGCAACATGTTTAAAGCAAATCATCGTACCCTAATTTAAATTACAATCCTAGACCTAAGCTTTCAATAAAATATAAATTAATTAAGTTCTATATATAGGATGAAACATATAATTAAATAAAACATTGCACTTAAATAAATAAAGTACTAAACGCAGTTAAGACTTGTAGCTCATCAATACGTTTCAAAAGAGTCCTCTAATAATAATGACAGCACTTAGTAAAATTTACTAAGTAGGAAAACGCAAATGTGGCGTGAATTGCAGCTCCAATCGGAAGTACATCCTCATCAATAGTATGGTAAGGATTGTGGGGAGGATAAACAGATCCAGCCTTCTCATTTCTTGTTCCCAGCAGAAGATATGATCCTGCTACCTTTTCTAAGTACACTGCAAAATCTTCACTCGCCATGAATTTAGGAGCTAATTCAGTGTTCCCTTCGCCTACAACCAAACTCGAGATTTTTTGTACATGTTCGTATATTCTCTCGTCATTTATCGTCGGGGGGAGATTAGGATGTCCGGCTCCGTCAAATTCGATCTCAGCCGAACACCGGTGTACTGCTGATTGCCCTTTTATAACCTATCAAGTGCAAGAGAAATCCTAGTCATTATTACTGTTAAGTTTGACCCAAATTCGATTGAGTATTTGTGGATTTAATGGATTGGACTTTGAAGAGATCAAAATATGAATTAAGAAAGAAAAGATGCTGCATTGCAACTAGCTTATTGCTCGAGCGGCAGGATGGAATTTTCAGCTGAGAGTTACCTGGAGTTTGAGAGCCACACTTGCCACTCGCTTACCGTGAGCCTAGCGCTTGAGCTTCTTGCTTGTCCGGCCGAAGACTATTTTCTTGATTTCACGCGATTTTTGATGTTATTCGATTGTTAGTACTATTATATATAGTTAGGTCTTCTTCTAAGTATTAAATAAGTTAGACTTAATTACAATTATAAAAAACACAATCTTTGTAATTCTTTCTTCTTTATAATAAATTCTCAAATCCACTGTCAATTTCTTATATTCATCTTGCGTTGTGATTGTTACTTTATATTGTGACATCTCACTTCTAATCCAAACAAGTGGTATCAACATACATAATTCTTGTTCATATTCTAACAATTACGATGGATTTTAAAATATATGCCATGAAAAAGAAAATAGTTACCTCTTCTATTCTTTTTCTTAGTGCATAAAAGTTCTTTCTGCTGATGGCTCTAAAAGTACCAACGATTGTAGCAGACTCTGGAATGATATTAAATGAATTCCCCCCTTGTATGATTGTTACAGAAACCACCTGAAATGTCAATCCAGAAGTAAATCTTATTCTTCAGATAGTCAAGACAGTAATAGAAGAAAAAAAAATAAAAAATTAACATTTTATTTTATGTACTGTCCAATCCTCCTGTAATACTGCATATGAAAATATGTAATAAAGTACCTGAGAATCCAAAGGGTCGGTTTCCCTAGAAACAATGTTCTGTAAGCTAATTATAGAAGTTGAAGCAGCCAAAATGGGGTCAATGGAATCTTGTGGAAAAGCCGCATGAGCCCCCTTCCCCCAGATTATGGCTTTGAAGCTTCCACATCCGGCCAGGAAAGGTCCCGGACGTGAGGCAACAGTACCACTCGGGTACCTATTGAACATGTGCAATCCAAGGATTGCATTGACATTATCAAGTACTCCTTCGCGTATCATTTCCTTTGCACCTTCACCATTTTCCTCAGCTGGTTGAAATATTAGATTAACAGTTCCCTTCAATGAATGGATTAATGTTTTAGAAATCTAGGAATCCAATGAGTTTGTCATAGACTCATATGTAGGATGTCATGTCTATGTTTCTCTACAATGTCACATGTACTTTGTTTTTCTTTGTTAATATGATTATGCCACTTTGCTAGAAAGAATTGACAAATGCACTTATAGATGGAGCGGTGATAAAAGATGATTGAATAGAAAAACTGATTGTATTTTAAACAATCTAATAATATAATGTCTAGCATTATTTTAACTATTTTGTAAAACTTTTGTGGCAATGTAGCATGATCATTGTTAATAAACTGGTCGAATTAGTAGAACGGAGACCGATAAGTGACATTAAATACGATACGACATGTATATATCAACTTATATTTTTTCAAATTTTAAGTTCATATATTATATCTTTATTTTTTAAGATTCTAATATAGAATAAGGCACATGTCACGTCGAATAACTGTCTCAAGAATATATCTAAAAAACATATAAAATTTAAGACAGGGCATGTGGCTTGTTGGACCCACATATTGGAGTAACCATATCATATATTGGAGTAACCATATCATGGAGTGTCTAAGAAGTATCGGTGTGCAGCACGACATAATAGAATAGCTGCATCTAGTGGTCAATCTCAAATCCTTCATCTAGTGGTTAAACGAGATCAGTTATTTACCTGCAAATGGTTTCTGAGTTGTTGCAGTATTCTTGCAGCACCTAAAAGCATAGCTGTGTGCGCATCATGTGCACAGGCATGCATTTTGCCATCCACCTGACTTTTGTGCTCCCATTCCCTCATTTCCTACAGGGGATAATAGATATTCACCAAATATTAATTTTTCTGGTGATTTTAGGTTAAATTTTTTGTAATATAGTATTATAAATTCATTAATACGATGTAAGTACTGGTAATCTGTGAACATGGGGTAGAAAAAACTTTATACTCGATGAATTTGAAATTGACTATGTTCTAAAAAAAGAATTTGCCATGCAACTGACCTGAATAGGCAGAGCATCCATATCTGCTCTTAGAGCAACGAAGGGAGGAGAACCAGAGCCAATGGTTCCAACTACACCAGTCCGTGCCACCGGCCACCGGTATTTTACTCCCATTCGATCAAGCTCGTGCCTTATCAGAGAACTCGTTGAAAATTCTTCGAAAGCAAGTTCAGGGTTCTCATGAATTTTCCTTCGTATCATCTTCATCCATTTCACAGTCTCCGGCTCATTCGCCAACCTTATTACATGCTCTGCCAATGAAGAATTATGTTCTTGTAGAAATGGATTTAAGCAGCATTCTTGAAAACTAAGTTGCAAACAACAAGAGAAAGACACAACTGTTAATAGTATTAGGATACTAAATTGGAGAATTTCCATGTTTCTGTTGAGAAAAATGTCAAGAAATACGAATATGATGTCTGATTCAAATGGAAATTTATTCGTTTAATAGTACATGTGGTCCTATATGCATTATGGAGACAGAAAGTAGAGGAGGCTAAGATTTCACATCAAATACTAAAATCATATTTGAATCATCAGAAAAACATGTGTTACTACTGGCATATTGATTGGTCAATTCCACATTTTTGTTTTAATTAATTTTTTTTTTTTTATATCTATATGCAGGAATTATAGTATTCTACATACTCGACCACGTAAGTCACTATCATTTTTTTTATCCGCGACGCGACAAGTAAACAATTTTTGAAAATGGGCAACATTGTAACTTGGACACAAACTTATGTCGTTAAAGTTATAAAAAGAATCGTATTTATTTATAAATTTCACTTATCAAACATTCTACAAAATGACATATTCTACATGTAAAGTGCATGTTAAGAATATTAGATAATTTAAAAAATTCTTAAATAATATTTTTATTGATGTCAATACATAACCAGAATATTAAATAATATCAATTCAACGTGAGATCATGACCCACACGTCTTCATAGTGTAGCCACAAATTTATGTGAACCTGGAAGATTTTGTACAACCTTGGGCCCTTGATTGGAAAAAAAATATCTAAGGGGGTGTTTGAGGTCCATTATTTTTGAATAATATATTTTGGAATAGTATGGTGATGGAGAATGTGTGGTTAAAAAGGAATTTTTTTTATTTGCGTATAATATTATTTTAATGAAAAATGTGTGGTTGAAAAGAATGAAAACAAATTATTTTGGCATAAATGGAAATCAAACATTCCATAAATATTCATAAAAAATCTTCGAGGAATTTGAAGTTGATATTTGAAGTACCTTTTTTTTTTTTTTTTT